>MU183921.1:117025-165285 GCA_016904865.1 Pissodes strobi
TAAGGGGAAGACTTCTGGTGGATCTATCGGTACTGTGCTCAGAAAGCTTCTGCGTGATTTTAATCGCCTTACCGGCTCGGGCGCTTCATAGAGAGGGTGACGGCTATCAAATGTTTGCCTAAATCTTTCGGTGTGTTTAATAGCTAGTCGTCGAGTTGTTGGCAGTTCGCACCCAGCAGCTTTATAGAGTTTATCCAGCGGAGTGGCCCTCATGCAGCCAGTCATAAGCCTGCATGTCTCGTTAACTGCAGCATTGATAGATTTGACATGCACAGACCTATTCCACACCGGGCAAGCATACTCCGCTGTAGAGAAACATAGTGCTTCAGCCGTTGTTCTGATCACGGAGGGGTGGGCTCCCCATTTACTTCCCGTTAATTTCTTGAGGAGCTAGTTCCTAGACGATACCTTTTGTCGGGTCTTATGACAGTGGAATTTGTACGTGAGGGATCGGTCCAGGGTTACTCCTAGATATTTCGGTTGGGGTGTGTGTTCTATAGTAAAGCCGTCCCACTGGATCTGTAATTTTCTTCCGTCGGCCTTGGTGCTCAGGTGGAAGGCGCATGCCTGGGTTTTTGACGGATTGGGTTTTTGGGTTTTGTAATATCTCTTCAACAACCGGAAAGTTTTTCTCTTGAGCTGCGATGGCCAAGTCATCGGCGTAGAGGAAGTGCTCAGTGTCACCAGGAGTGGGTTGGTCATTGGTGTATATGTTAAACAATATTAGGGGGATTGGGGGAGACCATTTTTTTTGTGTCCGCCATCTGCCCTTCTTGCTTCTAGACTTACATAGTACCTCCTATTTTGTAGTAAAGATTCAATTACTCTAGTTAACTCGTAATCCTTGGTGGTTTTATATATCTTGGAGAAGAGGGCTCTTCGGTTCACGGTGTCATAGGCCGCTGATAAGTCTACAAAAACTACTCCGGTTATGTTTCTTTCCTCAAAGCCCCTCTCAATATGTTCAGTCAAAGCTAGAACCTGCCTCGTGCATGACCTTCCTGGACGGAACTCTCCCTGTTGTGTAATTAGTTTTTGGTCCACATTAATTCTGAATTTTGTTGGGTATTAGCCGTTCATAGAGTTTGTATAAGTGGCACAGGAGAGAGATAGGTCTATAGCTACTGGCGAGGCTTGGATCTTTGCCAGGTTTTAATAATGCGATGACTTTTGATTTTCTCCAGGACTTGGGAATTTGCTTCGTCGAATAGCACCTATTAACTAATTGTAGGATCCACCGCTTTGTTTTATCTCCAAAATGTTTAATTTGCTCTACGCACATGTCGTCCACCCCTGCAGCCTTCCCATTTTTCAGACTGTGGATGGCCTCATTAAGGTCCTTAATTGTGAAAGGTGCATTGATAGTTGAAGCTTCGCCTTCCAGGTTTCTGTGGATTTTACATGCTCTAGATTTTGTATCAGTTTTTCCATTGATCAGCAGCTGGTGGGCGATCAGATCGGGCGTGACGTTACTGGGTTGTTTCGATTCCATTGGGTCCGCATTAAGTTTTTTCAACAAATTCCACGCAATCTTACTGCTATGGGTCATATTTAGTTTTTCGATTGTCTCCACCCATTTTTCTTGTCTTGCACGACTAAGTTCTTTGAGAAGCAGGTTGCCTGACTCCACTGTTTGATCGCTAAAAGGGTCTTTCTCGTACGCATCTGTGTATTGATCCAGAAGTTTTTTCGATTCGGTAGTTAGGCCATCCTCTTGGAATTGTCTTTCTGGAAACGTATTTAACTTTTTCGACGAAGCACTCGTAGTTTTCAGGGGCAGGTTCCATTCCATCCGCTGCCTCATTCAAAATTCCGGCAAACTCAGACCAGTTTGCCTTTCGGAAGTTAAAACGTCTTCTGAAAGGGATCGTTTGCAATCTTATGTCTGCATAGATGTTCAGACCAACCGGTCTGTGTTGTGTTTTGGGCAGGGGATTATATACCATCTTGATGCATCTAGCCTCGAGGTTAGTGCTAGTGAAGCAAATATCTGAATTTGTGCCTCGTTTCCAAATTTTATGTGAAATGATGGTGGTAGTTTTGGGTCGTGAATGAGAGAAAAGTTATTAGCATCTGCCCATTCTTCCACGAGGCTACCGACGGTGTTGGTCTCCGCGTATCCCCATGCGGTGCCATGGCTGTTGAAATCACCCACAATGAAACAGTTCTCTCGATTATCAAAGTTGGACGGTACGTCAAAGACAAACTCCTGACGAGGCGGCTTGTATACGGACGTTACAGTACATTGTCCAATTTCCACTGTAAGAATCTCTATGTTATTCACGTTTGTTGAGCTCACAGAGGTTATGTTCTGATCAGGTTTCACAAAGATTACGCTACCGTAATTTATGTGTGGCACCTCAATAGCCAGCTTCATTCCCGGTATTTTGGGCCGAGGTGAGTTGGCATCCCTATGTGTTTCCTGTGTGCAAATAACATGGCACCTGGTGTTTCTGCAGAACTCTGAGAGCAAATCCTGCTTATTGTTAGTCAAACCCTCTATATTCACGCTTGCTATCGTCAGGGTTGGTTCTGAAAAGAACCTTTCTCTATCTCGCATTTTCCTTGGTAGTGTAGGACTCGGTGGTGGAAGGATTAGCCGTTTCGAAGAGACGTTTCCAGGGGACGCCGGCAGTGGAATTATATCTAATAGTTTCGTTAAACGTTTGTATTTTCACTACTCGCGTGGAGGCTCCTTCCATGTCCCCCACTTCATGATCTTACGTATAAAATATTATAATACTTACTATAAACTAACAAATTTTTTCACATGCGATTTATTATCGATATTCGATTGATATTGATTGTGCAATACTGTAATGCCGCAGGGCAAGTTCTGTAAACGATAAGGCGGTAAATTTGAACTATCCCTATGTACCCCATGTACCAATGTGCTCCACCATACCCTAATTATATTTCAAAAAATTAAACGGCATAACATGTGAGATGTAGGAGTAATCTGTGATATAATAAGACTGCTCTCTTGTTTACTAATCTTGACTGTGGTGCATGACACATGATACATTTTGAATCGCGCCTGCGCTAGGTTCAGTGGCGAGACTCAGGAAAAACTTTATAATAATGATAATCGATTGAGTCGCAGGCCTCATTCTCAGTGGCGAGATTAATAAAACTACCAGAATAATATATGTAATATATAATGCCTATTATGTCTTTTGGATTGACAAAAATATGTTAACATTTTTTAAGGCAAGCAACGGGCAAAAGTTAGTGACAAATTTCAAATTTTAAACTAACTTGTACGTCATCGACGAGAGCACGCGCATGTGTAGATGTTTGTATCTCGTTTTAAGATAGCACTGTTTCTGTTCCTTAAGTGCAGTCAGTCAATGGTCTGAACTCAATGAGTGGGAACAGCCCTATGTTGAAACGAGATGCAAACAACTGCGCATGCACAAAGCGTATTCTTAGTGAAGCACAAGGCTTCTTAATTAAAACATTGGACTCCACTTCAATTATTTCATTAGAAAAAGCTTCATGGTTTATATAGTGCTAAAAACCAAACACAATATTAGAAAATACAATAAATAAAGCAGTAGGTAGTTCTTCATTTATGGTTTTGTAATTAGGCATACCTATCTTACCTACCGTATGAGAAATACCTATTTGTCAAGACTAAGAATCTAGGTAGCTTAGTCTTGGACTTAACATTCGTTATTATGGATTTTCAAGACAAGTCCATGACTAGCCTTGAATTTTACAAAATAACGGATAGGGTTGCCATGCACCTTTGCCGGTTTTCGCCTGGACTCTCCGGGTTTTAGTACCTAGTCTCCTGGCTGGGGGTCAACCTAGATTTGTCTTGATCAAACTTTCTGCTAAGCTATTAGGAACCAAAAATAATTTTCAAGAAAACTATTGAAAATAGTGCTTGTAAATGTAATAATATATAGCAAAACTACATCTTACAGCAAATTTTAATTCTTATTTTTGATATAAAATGATTTGATAGTAAAAGTAAGATACTAAAGACTCGAAGTATTTGGTAAGACAAATTGAATTTTTGTAATAAATTAATAATATGTGGACACATTATAAAAATAAAATAAAAACATCTAATAGGTTTTTAATCTCTTACATTCTTCAGTGTACCTTATAACAGTAAAATCAACGGGTATAGAAAAACAGAAACACAAATAAAATAGACAGTTTAAATACTTTAAACAATTGCAAATAAAACAGTGTTACGAAAGTTGGCGACCCTATAACGCGGCAGGTCAACAAACATGTAAAAAAATCAGCACTAAGACTGTTTAAAGTCATGTCTTATCATCTTATTCTATCAGGGAAGATGAAATTTATTAAAAATTAGTAATTATATTGATATTATCGTTGTCGATTGTTGCGCCAATGGTACATGTTATTCGATAATTTCTTTCATTTTAACGACTTTGGCCAAATCATATAAACGCTATGTAAAATAAACATGTATCAAAGTTATTGGACAGCTCAGACATAATATTTTATTATTTATGGCCACCGAAATCACCCGAAAATAACTATCGGCGTTATGCTTATTAATGGTTTTGGACAAATTTTTAGTGGATGTTGGTAATCCTTTTTAAATTCATCTCGGACTTTTTTTTTATTTATGGGCCTTAGTGGTTTTAATTACAAATCAAAATAACCATGAACCACTTTTAGCATTCATAATTAAATTATGATGTCATCAGTGTCGTAGATATGACTTCACCAATCTTTTGTTCTTCACGGAGTTTATGGAACTTACAAGCAATACAACAAATTAGTTTTTAATTATTATGCAAGTCTGAGACTTATCTGATGCGATACCGAAGTAAAATTTTTTAAAAATATTCGGATGATATGCAACTGTTCGTACGTCTCGTTCATTAAAGGAAATTTGCATTTTGTGTCCCAATATATTAACAATAACCTAGGAAGAATAGCAAGAATATAAGATACCAGTCGTCTTTTGGTAACAGCGAGGTAAACAGTGACGTGCGTGATGATTTTAATACGTTGCATATTTCGATACATCAGTTCAATAGTGTAACAAGTACAAAATAGCAATATTTGAGAAAATAAGGACAACTAAATTTCATGCATTATAACCTTAAATGTTTCTCTCTACCTTTTTCTTTGATGTATGGAAATAAGGTTTTAAGCATAGGGGTGATTAAAGGTATTTAAAACGTGAAACTTTGGAAATTTTTTCTTGAAGGTAATAGAAATTTGAACTTTTGCTGAGTTGTTACACTATTGAACTTTGCCTGAAACTGCAATATATTACTTGCTTTTAAAGATGGATCATTGGTGATTATGAGGTATTTAATATAAAATAAAATATACCTTTTTCATATTAAACTTTTTATTTTGAAAACTAATACTAATAGTTTTAAATGCTTAAGAATATAATTTACAAAACCTTAAATTTAAAAAAAAAATTAAATTACTCAGTGTCTCATTCAGATAACTGATTTTCTACTCTATCCTTTTTTACCGAGAGATTTTCATAAAATGGCCAATAGACAGGCAGGATGGAACTATCTCTGTAGAGATCCAACGGGTCCTTCTTTCTTTATGTCAATTGAAGGTGATTTTTTAAAACCTGGCTTTAACTGTATTTCTTTTTTTTTGTTACTAAATTCTCAGTTTTTTATATTTGGTTTTACATTAATAGTACTAACCTTTTTTGGGCGTAGGAAGTTTTGTAAATTATATCCACATGCATTTTTTCGGCCTTAATTAGTCTTAACTCTTTCCAAACTAATTTTTCGGTATTTCGGTACTCAATGACTTTAAATCACAAATGTCCTGGGAACTGATTTCATTCACGTTATAGCGCACTCCAACTTTTTTGCGGATTTGAAAATAGTTGCCCATTGAACCATTGTGGCATGCACGCTGTGTTTTTCATTCTGGGTGTGTCTCTTTTCTAATAATTTATTTGTGATTGCCTTGATTTGATTTTCATACTTTACACAGAATAGGTACAAACTACACCAAAACTTATTTTTGTTTTGTCCTGTGCAGTTATCAGAGTAGAAAACAATTTGTTCACTTCTGCATGCTTCAGTTTTTTTTAAATTGTAGACACAACTGCCAATTTCATTTGCACCTCTCTTAGCGATCCCTTCGTGCCAGAAAAAGCAGTGTCCCAATTTTTGTTTAATATCAAAGATAGTAAAATTGTATCTAGATAGTCTTCTTTTATAATAAAAAGTACTAATTTCACCCTAAGGTGTAGTATAAGTACCGCCTGAAGATCGAAACACAGAACTTGAATATTTTTATCACCTGATTCTATATCTTTAATTTATTTCTTGTCGGCTTAGCTGTTTTCCTTAAAATGATATTCATATTAAATTTACTTTTAACTTCATTTTTCTGTTGCTCATTTCCATTTATGTAACTGGCGCATAGACCACATTGGTCTTTTTTAGGAACGTGGAAAGCAATATTTGTTTCTGTATTAAAGATGTTACAATACAGACATTTTGGCAGCCTCTTTGTTATTTGTCTTACAGCTTTCCACGTAAAGGTGGTACATTTTTTTTTATGGTAGTGGCACGCACACTACAAGGAGATCCTATGGCGTTCAACGAGCGGTGTGTGTGCGAAGATGTTGATTGTAATTTGGGGGAATACAGATGTCCTGGGAGTGAGTTACACAGTGATGCAGTGCGCCAGACAAAGAAGTCCTTGTAAAGCGACGTTCTAGGTGTATCCACTTGTACGACGAACTGTTACACTCTTGCCGTCTGTTGTGACTGTCTGACAGGCGTTGCCAGGGGCACGATGAGGCGGGCCAAATCCTGGGAACATCTGCCGTGAAAGTATCTGTAAAACAGGGTTATCTCGACCACATGTCTGCGGTGTTCCAGACTATTCAGATTCCGGGTCAAACCCCGAAGACGCACAGCTCACTTCTGAATGGAATCCACCGCACACCTAGGGTGTGTTTGGTGCGGCACCCCCGATGTGTGAGCAATATCCTAAGCACGGCCTTATTTGCACGTTGTGTACAGCAACTGCTGTGGTGTATACAGTTTTTTGTTGCGAAATAGCGCACCAAGCTTCTGGCGCTGATTTTGCGATGCTAGCTAGCAACGTGGTCATGGCAGGACATATTGCTGTTGATCGAGATACCCAGCACTCCGATTAACGAGGATGAAAGAATGGTCGATCCTGCCATAATGATGTAAGGGCCCGCCGCATTGGTCCTCTTGGTAAACGTGGCTGCTTGGGTCTTTGCTGCATTGAGCTGGACCAAATTTTTGTCGCCCCAAGTTTGAGCTTTCTCCAGGTGTTAATTAATTGCTGTAATCTGCTTCTGTCTGCGATGATAAGTCTCAGTCGTTGGTAAAGGTTTTTCTGATGTGAATTGAGAGACAAGGGTACTGTCATCTGCAAAACTGTAAACAGGATTATTCGTTTCGGTCAGCAAGTCATTAATATAGATGAGGCACAGAGTTGGTGAAAGTATTGCGCGAAAGTATAAATGCAGAGATCGGTTCTTAAGGAAACTGGCAAGCCAGCTGCAGGGAGATGCAGGCAGTCCGAAGGACGGCAGTTTGTTGAGCAGTTCGTCATGTCAAACTCTGTCGAATGCCTTCGAAATATCCAACGCAATCGCTCGAGACTCTCCGTAGTTCTCAATTGCCCTATTCTATATATGAATGACATAGGCCCATATATCTCCTGTCGATCTCTCTTTGCGAAAGTCGTATTGATTATCGCTGATTATTCTGTTGACTTCACATTCCATGGCTTTGAAGATTATTGGAAGCAAGGCAATTGGGCGATAGTTTGAGGGCGTGGTTTTCTTGCCTTTTTTTGGAACAGGTTGCACTCGAGCGACTTTCCGAGAAGATGGGTAAATCCCTTTTCCGTAAGACAGAGAAAAAAGCCTGGAAAAAACGGGTGTTAGTTCGTTGGCGCAGTTCTTTAACACGATGGCAGGTATTTCGTCTTGTCCTGATACCTTTTGCGTATCTAGTTCTTTAAGGATTTTACGAATATCACGGTGATGAAACTTGACTTCTGCCATGGTAGTGTTGATGTTCGATATGGTGGGAAGAGCCTTGCCTTGGGTGTTGGGTGACGTCTAAGGTAGAGTGCGATGAAAACATTTTGGCGAGCATGTTTGCGTTGTCCTTGGCTGTAGTCGCCCTGATGATGCCACGTTCGTCTATCAAAGGTGGGAGAGACGTTTTTGTAAAGTTATTACTTACTGCCTTTGCTACCGACCAGAAATTCCTGGAGCCGCTAGGACATTGCAAAAGTTTATTCCTGATTCTTTGATTGTGTTTGTTGTGATCATACAACCTTTACAGCCCCAACTTTGGACCCATCCATTTACGTTGTGTATTTAGTAGCTCCCAAGTTCTTTTAGAGTTTGTGGCGCCACAAATATTTATTTGTGGTTTTCTTGTTAGGAACTCTTGTTTATCCCCTTTTTTTCTTCCTAATCTTCGCAATTAATAGCTACACCAAGAACATTTAATACATTTATTAAATACACGGAATCAGCGAGCACATGTTAACATAAAACAATCCTTAAGAATTTAACAAGTGAGGAAAGAACATCTTAATTTCCTTAAAGCGCAATATGAACATAGGTACGTTAGGTCATTTTGTTAAACTCTAAAAAATATAGTTAATTATGCCACCTTTTGTAATTTGTAGTAACATCTAGGACCGTAATACTTCATATGTACCATATTTGATTCACGAATCAGTGCACCTATTAATATATTAGTCTAGAGTAGTTGGATGTGATACCTGTCATTTATCACATACAACACGACAATGATAATTTAGGTATAACTCAACGTCCCAATGCTAACATATTATTGGTGAATATTTAATTACCGAATATTTCTTTTTTAGTGGCTGTGGTACGTTGTACCTGATAACTATTGCATTGTTCTCTTCTCATAATACTGTATTAGTCCAGCACATAACGTAACAACGGTTTTTTGTTAAATGGGAAACAAGTAAAGCAATATAATTAAACACGAAGTCAAGCCGAAAGACAACGGTCCAGGAGCGGACACACAGTTCCTAGCAACTCCTGTCGGATATCCATGGATTTTGTCAATTAACCATCGACTTGACTCGTTATCCTCTCTACTATCTATATGTATATTCAATACCAATATATTATTACTCGCGAGTACGTACATCCCATTGACTCAGACATCACACAACAGCGTACAATTCAATTTCAACTAACTATTGTATTATACACCCCGGAAGATTCAGTTGTACACAATTAAATAATTAAAAATTCGGGAGTAGGCATCATGCCTGCCGCACTGCAATCCGCTCCATTTATTATTTCGTTCTTAACCAGATGCCTTCATGATGAAGGTACCCTTCAGAAGGTATCGCGCCCATTGTCTATAATTCACCAGATGTCCTTAACTTTACTACAAGAATGAAACAAGTGCTAGTGACCTATTTAACGGCTGTGAATTTCGGAAAACATTTGAACTTTCGGTCGATGATTGTCTGATTTTTTCGATTATTTTTAATTTTTATTACTAAAAGTTTTATTTGAGATCAGAGCTTGTGTGACCAGGATAGCATTAAGCGTGATCAAAATTAATAGAGCCCATATTTCTTTTATTTGATTTATTTCCCCTTTCCATTTCCGTGTAATTGTGCTTACCTGGAAGAATTTGGTTAAATTATTTTTCTCCCCCAGATCTCTCAGCCGTTCCCCGAGTATTCATGTTTGCTGTTTATTTATTTGTTGAGTTTCACAGGCGAACCTATAAAAAATAATTTTTAGAATCAAATATCTTGGAACAGGAAAATCCCAATATCAATAAGATTGAGACCTCCGTGACCCTTCCAGACTACTCAATCTGTCAATGGTAATAAATCGGTCAATTCCCACATCGTACACCGTTATTTAAGGTTCGGCGTTAGGATCGCCCTTTATCCCTCATTAACAAATATGTCAGAATTCTGATATTGTTAGTGAATTTCTTCATGGAACTTTAGATTGTCAACATCATACACCGTTATATTAGGTTCGACGTCTAAACTCACCAAAATACCATGAAAAATTGCAACAACAATGCAACTCGTATTTAACTTCTGTTAAGGTCTTGTAAATCAAGCACCGTACACCATCAGAGGTTCGGACGCTATAAAATTTGCAATACTCTATCGGGAAGTTCAATATCAGCATTAAATGATGAAGAAGATTCTGAAAACCCATTATTTCTCGTGTTTGATGCGACCTTCAATAGAAAGTAATTTTTCAGTGTTATATAGGATGTGAAAAAATACAATGGAAAAATGGAAAATTTTAATTGTCCGCACGTGTTGCAATAGTAATTCCAGAACCTTCATCTTAATCACATTTAGAAGTTTTGGTCGATATCTAGGGACGTATTTCGCAGTTTTGTATTTTTATGTTTGGAAAAAAAGTTACAGGGCATTTCCAAAAAGTCCGAACTTTTTAAAATTATAAAAATTATCAATCTCGAGGAGCTCTTTCCTTTGATGTGGAACTCATGGGGACTATCTAGCTTTTCTGCTACACAGAAGTGCCCTGATTTTAGCTCCTTCCAATTCCTTCAAAATATGAGTCTTGATGTCCCTATTAAATCAGCTATAGTCAAAAGCGGTCTTATCGTGCGGGTCCAAAGGTCACATTTTCCATTAAATTTCATTCCTTTGACATATTTTACAAGCAAAAATCTGCCACGAATGAAGTTTTTACTGATAATTGTGACCTTTGGACCAGCACGATAAGATCGCTTTTGACTATATTAATTTATGATCTCATTGCCGCAATCTGGTGGAATTTGACATACATTCGCTTAGTTGGCTGTCGGAAAAAGCAGATTAACAAAAACTGTGGAAATTAAGCTCAAAAGAATGACAGTAATTGTCATCTTGCAATATTTTTCATCGCGTAGTTTATCCTAAAAACACCTTTAAGTGAAAATGAGATAGGAAACAGTATGCGGTACATTCTGAATGTAATTAATTTAAGAGGGTCTCATAAAAAAGGGATTTCAAATAAATTGCGCCAACGAGGAATGAGTTTACAAGATATCGTTGACTGGGTAAGGACATCAAGATCCACAGTTCAAAGGAGGATAGAAATAAACGAAAATAATGGTACTCCTATATAGAAAAGTCCGGGAATACGGTCGCACCAGGGTAGATTATCTGATGAACTTATGTGTCAGGCGGGGAAGAACTCCATATGCGACACAAAAAAGGACGAGAGAACGGGAACAATGATGTCGACTACTACCATCAGAAACCATATGCATGAGCGAGGTTTAATTGCCAGAAGACGTGCTGCGTGTCCGTCTCTTCAGCCTGTCCATCGAGTTTCTCAAAGAATATGAACCTATTTGAATTGGGGAATAGCAGAATGGAGATGTTGCATATTTACTGATGAATGTCGCTTTGCAGTGTATGAATCGGATGGGCAAATGTTAGTTTAGAGAGAAAGGAATAAGCGGTATATTGAAGTAAATATGGAAGCTAGAAAGCCGTTTGGAGGAGAAAGTATGACAGTATGGGGTGGAGTAATGAGGAATGGCAAATCTGATTTGGTAGTTTTGATTGGACGAGGTACGAATGACGTTAAATATTGTCACTTGTGTGTAAATGGGATTATCGTTCCTTTTGCTCAGAACCTTGGCGAAGGTTTTATTCTGGTGGAGAATAATGCTCCTCCACACAGGACCAGAATTTTCCAAGCATGTCAGAGAGAAAATGGTACTGAGCGAATGAATTGGCCTACTGGTTAGCCAGACATGAATGTAATTGAAGAGTGCGGAGCAGAATGTAACTAAAACTAAATCAAAGAGAGTAAGAATTCCAACATTTCGAATAATTGGCGATTGCAGTTAGGGAGGTATGGGAGGCTTTTCCTCAAGAGTTTATTACAAACTTGGTGGACAGTACCTCGAGAAGGACAGCAGAAATGCTGCGAGTACGAGGTGGGCCTCCTCGATACTATCTTATTAGTTAATATCGTTTAACCTTGTTTTTGGACATTTAACTTTAGCTGTTTTGTTTCATGTCTTGACTTGATTATATGCTAGTTGTTTTTGAAATTTCGTACCGTTCTAATGAAGCAAAACATTTAAAAAATTATTTAATTTTAAATTGTAATTTTAGAAAATGCGAACTTTTTGAAAATGCCTTGTAACTTTTTGGAAACAAAAAAATGCAGAAGTGCCAATCACGTCCCGAGATTTCGACCAAAACGTCTAAATGTGATTATGATACAAGTTCTGGAGTTACTATTGAAAAGGTACAGGCAATTAAAATTTTACACTTTTACACTTTCACATTGTATTCTTTGGCACCCTGTATAACACTGTAAAATGACATCTTATTGAAGATCACATCAAGTCATTGACACAAGAAACAACGGACTTTCAGAATCTTCTTTATTTTTAAAAATCGCCCTAGCTGATTTTTCCGATATACAGTCTCCTACAAATGACGATACAATTAGCTGTATCAACTAATTCAGCTAGCAGTTGAGTTAGAACTTTCAATAAATTAAATATTTGCTTTAAAGACTGGATAATGACATAAATAACGATAAAGAAGATTTCAATTTTTGTTTTAGGTCCAGTGTATGCTAATAGAAAATAAATTTTGCCTGCTTATTTTTCCTAGGTTCTTGTCATATTTTTGTTTCAATTTCAAGTGCTTGCCCTGCACTAACTAATAATTTCTTGACAATAGTGATCATTTTGTTGATCACGAAGTGATTCTAAATACCTGATTGTTGCAGTAATGATTAAGTTGGGCTTTGACTCTGTAGAAGCCTATTTGCCGCATTAATTTTGTTTAGTGGTTCGTGCCGCATACCATCCATAAACATAACAAAAAAATATAAAACAAATTTTTCTTGAAGGCTATCGCGGTTGTTTCTCCTGCAAAATCGTGATCTAATTTATTAGAAATTTGTGTTAGGGCATCATATTAATACATGTCTCCAAGATGGTAATTTGAAGTTTCCACCGAATTAATAAATATTTCCATTGAGTCTTTGTTTTAATTTAATGATCGATTTTATGCTAACGTGCAAAGAAAATCATAGATACCCTGTTTAAGCGAAAAAGTTTAATTTTTAAAATCTGGCTATTGAGGAGGTTTAAAAAATGAGCTGCGCGGGGTACATACAATGCTCTATTATTGGTTTGAGAATTTATTTCTGAACACCCATCTTATATTCCTCACATTGACACGATTGTCATCTCCTTGCCCACTATAATATCTAAACACTAAATTATTTTTGAGTAGGAGGTAGGGAAGACCTAGACCAGTTGTGTCCATTACGGGGAAATATTCCATAAAGCTTAGGTACTCGAACCGACAAATAATTCAGTTTTACATATTGGAATATAAGCGTAAGTTGAGCTGCTCAACTTTGTATCTTTTGGGAGTAGCATCGGAAATTAATCTTTAATATTACATCTATAGGTACACACAAGGAAGCTCTAAAACCCAGGGTGGATCTTGGCTGACTGCACTATACTCCTCCAGGCATCTCGGTCCTCCAACAGATTCGTGTCCAGAGGGGTATGCATTTTTGTGAGATCTGCTTTGATGTTGTCTTTCCATCTCTGGCGTGGTCTCCCAAGTGGCCTTTTTCCCGACGGACTCTCATCCCATATGAGTCTCGTCAGTCTGTCATCTCATAGGCGCTGGGACTTAATTTCTTTGACAATATCACCGTCGTCATAAAGCTGACTAATCTCGGCGTTTGTCCTTATGCGATACTAGTTGCTGTTAGGGTTCTTTCGAAACGTCTAAGTTTCGAATGCTTTTATAGACTTTCACCTTTGAGGTTCTTGAGATGCTTTTGGATTTGAAGAAGTTGTTTAGAGAGCACAGACATAGATTTGCGGCTTGTATTCTGCCTTTTATTTCCTCTGTGACATCGTTATCTGCTGTAATTGTAGCTCCTAGATATTTGAAACGCTTCACTCATTCAAAATTATAAGTGTCTATTGTTACATTCTGCCCTATTCTATCTCTGCGCCCCTATCTGTTTATGCACATATATTTGGTCTTTTCCTCGTTAATCTTGTATCCTACTTCCCTTGTAGCCTTTTCGATGCGATTAAAGATACCTTTTACTGGTGGTGTGGAGTATACAATGATGTCAATGTCATCTTCATATGCTAACAATAATTTCGGGCCTCGGGCAGTCAGGAGTTCTGTTTGAATTTCTGCCGACCTCGTAGCTTTCTCTAGGACTATATTAAAGAGTAGAGGTGACAAGGCATCTCCCTGTTTTAATCCGCTACGTATCTTAAAACTATCTGAAAGCCTGTTATTTATTTGTACTCTAGGTTCTCCGTCTTCCATACATGGTTTCGAATTGGGATTGCGAATTCGGCCATTGCATTCCACACTTGGGATCTTTCAATGCAGTCGTATGCTTGCCGAAAATCTATGAATAGATTATGGACAGTACGGTTGAACTCCCATCCTTTCTCTAGTAGTTGCTTGAGTGTAAAAAGTTGGTCAATAGTGGATCTAAATTTCCTGAAACCGGCCTGATATACCCCTAGGACATTCTCTGAGTATGGAGTTAGTCTATCTAGAACAATATTGGCTAGGACTTTGTAGGCCGTATTGATGAGTGAGATTCCCCTGTAGTTTGAGCATTTTGACTTGTCACTTTTTTTATTACCAAAGAAAATTCTACTATCGTAGTAGAATTTTTTGCTATTACTTAATATGTATGGGTTCTATTAATTCATTTGGAATCTAGGGTCCTAGATAATATATTCTTCTCTGTTTATCGGTTTTTTTCAGTCATATTTAAGGGTTCCTTAATAACTGAATCGTAGGTGGATATTAGTTCAGCTATTTTCAAATCATTACTTTGCCCTGACCCTAATGGAAAAGATTGTACCTTAGTCGTAGCTACAACAAAAATCTTAAAATTTTGTGGAGCAAACCAATTCAAGATTGCTTTAGATGATCTCAGTATTGACTTGCCTGAGGAAAAATAACATTTATTGATATTCAAACTAAGCCATTAACATTGATTGTGCGAAGCATTTTAGAGATATTGATGATATTCCATTAGGTACTTACCTCCAAAACAAATTCCAATAAATATTTGGGCCAATAAGAAGTGCTCAACACATTAACTAAAATCAGTTTATAATTATTATTATCTTAACGTACCTAAATGAAAAATTTAGAAAATCAGTTGCTGGTTTTTAATAATGATCAATTAAAAACAGAATTTTTAAATTTACTCATCCGATGCGATTATATACACCAAAACAAATAATTAAGCGCATTTAATTAATCGTTTCGAAAATGCGGCCCTTATCGAAACGGCCCTTAACGAGGGAATAACAACCCCCAGAAAAATTTTAAAAGCGAAAGTCTTTGATAGAGGCCATCTGGATAGCGACGTTCATTTGTCTGCCGAGGGCTCTGAGAGCCACTCGTCTAACCGAACCATTAGTTGAGAGATGCATAAGAGCTTATGCTGGGTAAGGAGGGGGTGATTTTTTTCAAAATATAAAATACTTTGTGGATTTAGATATTTTATTGGATATAAAAAGAAAATTTATATGTATTATTTATGTATTATTTTTCAACTACCAAACTTTACTTTCCAAAGACTTGACTTCTTGCAATGCAAAATTGCTTGACTGTTCTTAAAATTTTCCTAATATGGCTTCTAAGGATTACCGTGTTTGATGAAATGCATATATCCAAACTGACAATAATGCTTAAGAACATATACCGGGTATTACTGGAATCACTAGTAAGAGTCAGACACCACGCTGTTATTTTTATTTAAAAAAATTGATGTTATAAAATATATTTTATTAAATTTTTGATATATACAATGAAAACAATTTTCAACGATATATCATATCATGGCATTTTCTTTTTATTCCTGTGATATTATTTGTTTGAAATAGGTATCTTTTGTTTTTCGGCTGTTTAAGATATTTGCTTTTTTATATTCGGCACACATACAAAAGAAAAATCCTATGCCACTCAACGTGCAGAGAAGATGAAGGCGCTGTAGGTTGTAGTTTTCGGGAAAGACGTTCCTTGGAAGTTCATTCCAGAGCGAGGAAGTCGTCCAGACAAAGGATCCCCGCAACAAGGACGTCCTAGGCATTCGTAACCGAATCGTATGTTGATAAGCAGCTTGTGTCTGATGGGTGTTTCTGTTTGGCACAACTCTGGGGCGAATCATAAGTGCCAGCTCGTTCGAACACCTTCCGTAGTAAGATATCACGGTCTTTAGTCAACTCTGGGTCATCCACTGTATGTATTCAATCCAATTTTCTCACCTGCCATTTCTGTAATGTGATTTTGTAAACGAGATGAAGCAGGAATTCAAAAAACCGTATTCTAGAGTTGAGACTGGAAGTCTAAACTGTAGTTCTTCTACCTTTACATCCTGTATTTCCTAAAAATTCTGTATCTTCATCTTTCAAAATTATTGAATCTTGCTCCGAAACATTTTCCAGCTCCCTAGCAAGCTCTTCGTCCGTTAGAAACTTTTTCGCATTCATATTTATTCAAATCTGAAAGAAAGGAAAGAGACCTGCACCAAAAATTAACAAAAACAAAAAAAGAGTAATGCTCACCCTTGGACACAAATGAAATATACAGGGTGTTACAGAATGTTGTGAGGAAATTTTAAGGGCAGATTCTACATCTAAAAATATGAAAAAAAAAGTCATATAAACATGGGTCCGGAAATGCTCCGTTTCCATGATACGGGATGTTTAAATTTTTCCATCATTAATAGTTTATTTTACATTTATCGAAAACCAGTTGAGATATTGATATGAGTTCTGGTGCATGCAAATGTACCATTACAGGTCACATTTACATGTACAAAATTGTTTTCTAAAGCACTTACATCAGTGGCGTTCGTACCAGCAAGTCTCTATGTTTTGCGAAAAAAACTGTACGCCCCTGATTTTTACAAAAAATAGTATGGCTTCCTTAAAGCGATATTAATTTTACTGAAAAAGGGCCTCTTGGACTTTTTTCTTCTGATACACCGTTTTCAAAATAAAAATTATTTTATTAAAGCAGTACAATAATAAGTCATCGGATTTATTATTGTATGGCTTAACAAAATAATTTTTATTTTGAAAACGGTGTATCAGAAGAAAAAAGTCCAAGAGGCTCTTTTTTAGTAATATTAATGTGGCTTTAACGAAGCCATACTAATTTTTTTTTAAAAACCAGTGGCGCACAAATTTTTTCGCTAAACATAGAGACTTGCCATCCTGTATCATGAAAACGGATCATTTCCGGACCCATGTTTATATGAACTTTTTTTCATATTTTTCGATGTAGAATCTGTCCTCAATTTTTCCTCACAACATTCTGTAACACCCTGTATATGTGTTGGAAGAGCTTGCTGCTTGAATCCTTTTTGTTTCTGACATAAGCTCAGGTCGAAATTTCTAGAAATCGAAGTAGGTTTATATGTTATAAAATGCTTACAGTTAACTAATGGAACTATGCCGGCGTAGCTACACTTCACAGTATGGTTACTATAGTCAAAAGCGATCTTATCGTGCGGGTCCAAAGGTCACAATTTTCAGTCAAAACTTCATTCGTGACAGATTGTGCGTGTAAAATATGTCAAAGGAATAACTTTTAATGAATAATGTGACCTTTGGACCCGCACGATAAGATCGCTTTTGACTATATCTAAACTCAACTGTTTGAGATATTCGCAAATAAATACTATGGTAATTATTCAAGCTGTTAAATATACTGATTTTGTTACTGAATTTTGATAATTATTAATATTCTTTACGGTGATGCTAAAATTCTATCAAATCACTTACTATGTTTCTGGACGTCTCTAAAACCAGGCAAAGAATTTCCATATCATGCATCGGACGTCTAAAAAATTGTCCCCGGACTTGTCACTGTCAATCAACCCGCTAGGAAATGGTTGTTAATCTGACATCCGACATAATCTGCTGTCTTCAAAAAAAAGTAAGGGGTAGCCAAGTTTGTAAGGTTCCAAAAGGTTCTATTTTACCCTACGGGGAATCAGAAACTAGAACCCTAAAACGGAAATTAACCCATTAAAACAAGGTCCGTGAAGTTGGCCCCCAAAGTATGTTTTTTTTTCCTTCAAAATTTCAGGATGATTAGTGCTTCGTTAGTGCTTCAAAAAGTTTCGTTAGTGCTTCTTTTGGTTTACGAGATTTTAAATTCAAGGTCAGCCCCCAAAGTGTTAAGGATCGGGTCGTATTTAGTGTCATTCTTTAGTGCTTCGTTAGTGATTTTTAGTGCTTTAAAAACTATCGTTATTGCTTTTATAGTTTACGAGATATTCTATATTTTATATGCAAGGTCAGCCCCCAAAGTGTTAAGGATCGGGTCGTATTTAGCGTCATTCTTTAGTGCTTTGTTAGTGCATTTTAGTGCTTTAAAAACTTTCGTTATTGCTTTTATAGTTTACGAGATATTCAAGATTTTATATTTAAGGTCAGCCCCCAAAGTGTTTAGGATCGGGTCAAATTTAGTGTCATTCTTTAGTGCTTCGTTAGTGCCTTTTAGTGCTTCAAGAAGTTTCGTTAGTTTTTTTTTGGTTTACGAGATATTCAAGATTTCAAATTCAAGGTCAGCCTCTAAAGCGTTAAGGATCGGGTCATATATAAAGTCATTATGTTGTGCTTCGTTGGTGCTTTTTAGTGCTTCAAAAAGTTTTGTTAGTGCTTATATAATTAGTTATTCAAGATTTTATATTCAAGGTCAGCCCTCAAAGTGTTTAGGATTGGGTCAAATTTAGTGCCATTCTTTAGTGCTTTTTAGTACTTCAAAGAGTTTCGTTAGTGCTCCTTTTATTTATATTTTATTTCAAGGTTAGCCCCTAAAGTGTTTAGGATTGGGTCAAAGTTAGCGTAATTCTTTAGTGCTTCAAGAAGTTTCGTTAGTGTTTTTTTGGTTTACCAGATATTCAAGATTAAGATACACATTAAATATTTGCATGTAGAACCTGCACAAATAATGGGTAGTCGTCATTGTGCTGGAATTTAAAATCTTGAATATCTCGTAACTATAAAAGCGCTAACAAAGCTTCTTGAAGCACTAAAAAGCACTAACGAAGCACTAAAGAATGACAGTAAAATTGACCCGATCCTTAACACTTTGGGGGCTGACTTTGAATTATAAATCTTGAATATCTCGTAAACTATAAAAGCACTAACAACTAACAAAACTTTTCGAAGCCCTAAAAAAACTAACGAAGCACTAAAGAATGACACTAAAATTGACCTTGAAACACTAACAAAACTTCTTGAAGCACTAAAAAGCACTAACAAAGCACTAAAGAATGACGCCAAATTTGACCCAATCCTAAATGCTTTGGGGATTGACCTTGAAATAAAATAAAATTGAATATCTCGAAAACAAAAAAAAAACACTAACGAAACTTTTTGAAGCACTAAAAAGCACTAACGAAGCACTAACCGTCCTGAAATTTTCAAGGAAAAAAAAACATACTTTGGGGGCTAACTTCACAGACCTATCAAAACAACTTAATATGAAATATTGACATTAAACGAATGCCGAACTCGGCTCCAGAAACTAATTGGAATTTTACATTCACAAACAATTTGAAACAACTTATCCATAACTGGGGTTCACCAAAGCCATCCTGGATAGCTTATAGAAAGTACGGGATAATTGCCATTGGGGCCGTTAGTAGAATTCAATACTTTCCATTGTAACAACCTCCCTCGTCTCCCGAAAGTTTGAGTTAGTTTGGGTAGTATGTAATAAATCGGCTATTACCACACTTATTCAACTGTTATGGTCCCTTTATTTAAAGTGGAGATTTTTCTTCACTTATGAGCTTAAGTTGTGACCTATAACCTAATATTTTCTGTTTATTTGTATTGGTATTGGTGTGTCCACTTTAACAAAAACAAAAAACTTATTATGGATTAGTTTATAGAGGTGGAAATGGATAATTCCACCTTCTTTACAAGATTCCGCTTCGTAAAACCCACCGTACTAGAGGTTCTACCTCAAATAATGGAAATACTGGAGTTCTAAGGTGATAAGCAAGTAGATATTATACCCACATCCATAATGGTATTTAATCCGAACCTTCTCATTACCTTGGGAAGGGCGACATGGGAGAAATTATCGCCTATGTAGGCTCTATAAAATATCACTTCCTAAACTGAACGTTTTAAAAGTAATATACCTTTCCTTTATGACTGAATTTTGACAAAAATACAACTTCCACCCCAAGAGTGAAGTTATGCTGGTTATGTTATAAGTTATATACTGAAATGAAACAAAATGTTCTTAACAAATGTTTAGTGAAAACGGAAATTTTCTATGGTTTCAAATATTAATGCTATGTTGCCAATGCTAACCTATACTTAATTAGGTTTTTGACAAACTAACGTTGTTGCAAGCATTCAAATTTAGAGCTTCCTTAAATTCTAAGGACCGCTCTACTATTCTTTGCTTAAGGTTTATGTGGTGCAGCCGGCCATAAATACCTTAAATGAGCACTAGTTTTCCTAATTCCCTCTTACATCATTTCAGAAGTACCTTCAAGTGCTCCACTTTGGAAGATCGCAACACACGCATCGCCGACATATGTACATTTTCCCCTTGATCTTTATTTTTCTATTTTTTTAAATATTCCGTTGGAAATTTTAAATATTTCATTTGCAGTTCCCCCCACACAATAAACAGGAGAGTAAACAACGAAGCTAATTTAGGGCACATCTCCTCCATAATTCAAAGGCGAGCGACTTGTAGCATACTGAAAGCGGATTCTCCAATGATTAAATTTGTTGCCTAAAGCTGTTTGCGAATAAAATACAGCGAGTTGTATTCGCCAGCGGAGCGTGAAGAATGCTCTTTTTGGTGTCTATCGATCGCGTAAATTGCCTTATTATTATGATATTAGTTTCGGAAGTTTAACCAGACAGGCAAATATACGCGAGCAACAACTATTACTTTTTTTAAACTTCTTTATTTTCAACCAATAAAAGTACAGTACATGTTAAGTTTTCACAAAATCTCTCTAATCAGTGCTTGAAGCCCTGGCTTCGAGAAAACTAAACTGCTTACAGTGTTGAGGTATTTTTAGCTAGTTTGTACCGAATGTCCAAATAAGAATGCTCGCTGGCGATATCTCAAGAACTAGGAATCGCACAGTTTCAGGAAAAAAATGTTTATGATAAAAGTGAAGTTCCTAACTCCATCGCTAGGTGGGCGTTTTCGCCATGTCTATGTAAATAAAGGTACTTTTCTTCGAAAAATTTCATGTTAATGTATGTCAAAAACATCGTTTTCGGGTTTTCTGACAAATTCTGCTTATTTTTCATTTATCGCTTTTTATTAAATGTCATCAAACAAATGGAGGGGGAGGCAAACATATTTAAATACAAAAAAGCATATAACTTTGGTTCGGTTTCACCGATTTTGACAAGCCTGATCTCGTTTGGAACGGCAGGTCCTACTCAATGTAAACTATAATAAATCGGACAACTTTAATTTCTAGTTCTACGGCTAGATGGCGTTTTTTGAAAAATCACCCAACTTTTACGTTCTCTCTCTTTTTATAATGGAACTATATAGCTTTATATATTGCGGTGAAAAGAGGATAAAATAATCTAAAAACTAGCGAAAACCTCACTTCCATATCTTTATTTAAACGGGAGATAGGGTTTAGAGAGTTTATTAAGTATTTTTACGGGAGCAGCTGTAAGCCACCATTTTATTTTTTAGCGGATCGAACTTGAACGTAAAAATAAGAAACGGGTTAAAAAGTGCTTCATTTAATACAATGTTTAGGAGCAAAATTTTAAAGATTGTTGAGGGCCTTTCGGAAAACAAAGTTGAAAGTCAAAAATTGGAAAAAATAAATTTTAGAATCTGTAGAATAAATTTTTTGGTATTTGTTAAATTTGTATTAAGAAACCCTCTACCAGATAAAATATGATTAAATAAAAAAAGTGATAAAGTTGGGTAAGTGATTTATATTTTGTGATCTGATGGTTCTTTTCTGTGATTTTACTTACATAATAAAATGTTCATATCTTAAGTATAAATGAAAATATCAGGATGCTTTTTTATCCAATTTTTAAGCCGTTTCACTTTTTTTTTTATTTAATTATATTTTATCTAGTGGAGGGTTTCTTAATACAAATTTAACAAATACCAGAACATTTAACAGATTTTAGAATTTATTTTTTCCAATTTCTGACTTTCAACTTTGCTCTACGAAAGGCCCTGAACAATCTTTAAAATTTCGCTTCTAAACATAGTATTAAATGAAGCACTTTTTACCCCGTTTCTAGTTTTTCCTTTCAGGTTCGATCCGCTTAAAAAGTAAAATGGTTGCTTACAGCTGCTCCCGTAAAAATACCTAATAAACACTCTAAACTCCATCTCCCGTTTAAATAAAGATATCGAAGTGCGGTTTTCGCGTATTTTTAGATTATTTTATCCTCTTTTCACCCCAAGATAAAAAGTTATATAGTTCCATTTAGAGAAAGAGAAAACACGTAAAAAGTTGGGTGATTTTTCAAATAACGCCATCTAGCGATAGAACTAGCAAGTAAAATTGTCCGATTTATTATAGTTTACATTGCAGGATTACACATCCTACGTGCCGTTACACCAAGTTTGTCAAAATGGGTGAAATCGAACCAAAGTTATAGGCTTTTTTGTGTTTAAATATGTTTGCTTCCCCCTCCTGTTCGATGACACTTAATAAAAAGCATGCAAAATTTACTGTAGAATCCAAAAATCATATTTTGGACCTCGTTAACAAGGAATTTTTCTAAGAAAAGTACCTTCATTTACATTGGCATGGTAAAAACGCCCCCTAGCGATGGAGTTAGGTACTTAAAAATAATTTCCTGCGATTTTTTTTAACACTTTTATTATAAATATTTTTTTCTTCTTCATTCTTATTTGGACATTGATAAAGTATTTTTTAAATTTTTTAACAAATGCATTATAATTAATTGTAGCCTGTATATTCTTAGGTACCTGATTTAATATCTTAGAAGCGATTACAATTGGATTACGCAAGCCGATATTAGTCTTTGTGTCTATTTTTTGATAAATATCGTTTATAGTTGTAGCACCGTTTATAGATATTCTAGTAAGTCCGCTCACTCGAGCGTGCCGCGGAAAATTTCCCTCCTGCCTGCGCCAATCCCTCACCCATCGGCTACACGTCATTGTCACGGCTTAGCCGTGACTCAGTTTTCGCAAGTACTTTCGCGATAGGACGGTGTCAATTTATTTTTATGGAATAGTTTTCGCACGATTTACGCTATACGCTATTTAAAAAATATATATGGTTAAGATGGCTAAGGGTAGTTTTTCTTATTGTACAGTTGGTGACTGTTATGTAACTACACGTGATCTCTCCTTCTTTCTCTCTTATGGAATTAGTAAAGAATTATTCAATTTTTATGAGACGAAGTGAATGAAGCTAACCGAAAGTTGTTTGGATGACTAACCCAAACTAACAAAATCTATCAAAATTGATTATAACGTATCGGAACCGGTTCAAATGACTAAAATAAGTAAGGCTAAATGAAACTAACCGAAAGTTGATTGGATGACTAACCCAAACTAACCATATATATTAAAATTTGTTATAGCGTATCGGAACCGGATCAAATGACTAAAATAAGTTAAGACTATGCGAAACTAACCGAAAGTTAATTGGACGACTAACCAAAACAAACCAAATGTATTAAAATTGATTATAACGTATCGGAACCAATGTCTCAAATAAGTTGAGACTAAGTGAAACTAAACGAAAATTGTTTCGATGACTAACCGAATCTATTAAAATTAATTATAACCTAGCGGAACCGATTGAATTCACTAAAATAAGTCGAGACAAAGTGAAACTAACTGAAAGTTGATTGGGCGACGAACCCAAACTAACCAAATCTATTAAAATTTATTATAACGTATCGGAACCAGTTCACATGTCTAAAATAAGTTAAGTGAAATTAACTGAAAGTCGATTCGACGACTAACCCAATCTAACCAAATCTATTAAAATTGATAATAACTTATCGGAACCGGTTGATATAACTAAAATGAGTTGAGACAACGTGAAACTAACTGAAAGTTGATTCGGCGACTAACCCAAACTAACCAAATCTATTAAAATTGGTTATAGCATATCGGATCCTGATCAAATGACTAAAATAAGTCGAGACAAAGTGAACTTAACCAAGAGTTGATTCGACGACTAACCCAATCTAACCAAATCTATTAAAATTGATTGTAACCTACCGGAACCGGTTGAAATGACTAAAATAAGTTGAGACAAAGTTAGACTATCTGAAAGTTGATTAAACTAACCAAACCTAACCAAATGTACTAAAATTGATTATAACGTATCGGAGTCGGTTCAAATGTCTCAAGTAAGTTGAGACTAAGTGAAACTAACCGGAAGTTGATTCGACGACTAACCCAAATTAACCAAATCTATTAAAATTGATTATAACCTAGCGGAACCGGTTGAATTCACTAAAATAAGTAGACAAAGTGAAACTAACTGAAAGTTGATTCGGCGACTAACCCAAACAAACCATATCTATTAAAATTGATTATAACCTATCAGAACCGGTTCAAACGTCTAAAATAAGTTGAGATTAAGTGAAATTAACCGAAAGTTGTTTCGGCGACTAACCCAATCTAACCAAATCTACTAAAATTGATTATAACCTATCGGAACCGGTTGATATGACTAAAATGAGTTGAGACAAATTGAAACTAACTGAAAGTTGATTCGGCGACTGACTCAAACTAACCAAATCTGTTACAATTGGTTATAGCATATCGGAACCTGATTAAATGACTAAAATAAGTTGAGACTAAGTGAAACTAACCGAAAGTTGATTAGACGACTACTCAAATGTATTAAAATTGATTATAACGTATCTGAACCGGTTCAAATGACTAAAATAAGTTAACTAAGTGAAACTATCCGGAAGTTGACTAGACTAACCAAAGCTAAACAAATGTATTAATTGTGATTATAACGTATCGGAACCGGCTCATATAAATAAAATGAGTTGAAACTCGAGAAGTATTCACTTCCATCACGTGTACTGTGCTACTCGCTACGCGCGCTTGTCTTCAGTATCCCAGATTAAGCAAAAATAATCGAAACTAACTCTAATGAACCAAACAAGCGCACTGAAAAGGGCGCGCCACACGCTTGACCAGCCCTGCCTAACACTAAACTAAAATTAACCCCAACTAACAAATATAACTAAAAAAATAAAAATAAAACATATCACCGATGGGAATCGAATTCGGGCCGTAGTATCACAAGTACAGAAGCTGATCCTGCCTCGCAACTGCGCATGATTGCAAATAGTTATACCGCAGACACTAGACGCTTGTATAGAAACGCAAGGAATGTATGGAAATAAAATACCTAGTCAAAATACATAGTCAGCAAGAGAAATAATAATGTGCCTCAAATCCTCTTTTCGACTTTTTATATAGAGCAATGAATAATACCAATTCTTATCAGCTTAATATCACTATCGCTTTGCCTCGCTTTAATAAGTTATATAAAATGATAATTTCAAGAATAATAGATATTATATAGATATATATTTTATATTCAGCACAACACAACTATTGACTAACATAAAATTGTCAAACAGAGAAATGTACCATTTTAATTTAAAATCATATAGAATTAAAGAACAAATCTGGCAACACAGCCTTGTCTACAAACCTGCCATGCGCCGTCTGCAAGATTTCAATAAAAACAAAACAATACATTGAAAGTAGGCAGAGAAAAGTAGTAGCAATTACAGCAGATTTGTACAAGTTTTTAATGAATTTTTATGAAAAAAAAGTCACGAGTAGCACAGTATACGAGATAGAAGTGAATACTTCGTTATCGAGTCTCAACTTATTTTACTTTTTTAAGCCGGTTCCGGTATGTTATAATCAATTTCAATGGATTTGGTTAGTTTTGGTTAGTCGTCTAGTCAACTTTCAGTTAGTTTCACTTAGTCTCAACTTATTTTAGTCATTTGAGTCGGTTCCGATACGTTAAATCAACTTGAATAGTTTTGGTTAGTCGTCTAATCAACTTTCGGTTAGTTTCACTTAGTCTCAACGTATATTAGTCATTTGAGTCGGTTTCGATACGTTATAATCAATTTCAATAGATTTGGTTAGGTTTGGTTAGTTGTCTAACCAACTCTCAGTTAGTTTCACTTAGTCTCAACCTATTTTAGTCATTTGAGTCGGTACCGATACGTTATAATCAATTTTAATAGATTTGGTTAGTTAGGGTTAAGCTACACTTATTTTAGTCATTTGAAGCGGTTCCGATACGCTCTAACCAATTTTAAAAGGTTTGGTTAGTTTGGGTTAATTGCCGAATCAACTTTCAGTTAGTTTCACTTAGTCTCAACTTATTTTAGTCATTTGATCAGGTTCCGATATGATTTAACCAATTTTAATAGATCTGGTTAGTTTGGGTTAGTCGCCGAATCAACTTTCAGTTAGTTTCACTTTGGCTCAAATTATTTTAGACATTTGAGTCGGTTCCGATCGTTATAATCAATTTTAACAGATTTGGCTATTTTGGGTTAGTCATCGAATCAACTTCCAGTTAATTTCACTTAGTCTCAACTTATGTTGGACATTTGAACCGGTTCCGATACGATATAATCAATTTTAATAGATTTGGTTAGTTTGGGTTAGTCGTCGAATCAACTTTCGGTTAGTTTCGCTTAATCTCCACTTATTTTAGTCATTTGAACCGGTTCCGATAAGTTATAATCTAAGATTTGGTTAGTTTGGGTGAGCTGCCGAATCAGCTTTCGGGTAGATTCACTTAGTTTTAATTCGTTTTAGTCATTTGAAGCAGTTTCGATACGTTATAATCAATTTTAATAGATTTGGTTAGTTTGGGTTAGTTGGGTCGTCCAATCAACTTTCGGTTAGTTTCACTTCGTCTCTTAAAAATTGATTAATTCTTTACCGATTCCATAAAAGAGAAAAAGGGAGTACTTTATCTCTTTTGCGAGACGAAAATTCCAAAACGCGTCGTTACATGCATGGCTTTGAAAAATCACTTTCATGAATCCAGAGAATATCAAAATAGCTTAAAATCTGTGGATTTATAATATTTACCTATATTTGTTTTCTTGCTGCTTATTGACAATTTTTCGTATTAATTCACCTACATAGTTCAATTTTTAAAAGTAATTCTAAGTTAAAGGTATTTAACTCTCTGTATAACCTTTCTGTATTTGTTAAACAATCATAGTTATATAAAACCTACACTGCTTGCAGTTAAGTTTTACCAAAATTAGCCTTATTACAATTTCCCAATATCGGAGAGTGAGATACAAAAAAAGCATTGTATACCATGTCTTTGGTGTTGTTTGTGAGGTAATTTCTACATTTAAATATTGCTGGTATCACGGGTAAAAATTTATCATTAATATGATTTACATGTTCACTCCAGCTCAATTTATCATCAACAATCAGACCCAAATATTTCATTTTATTAACTTGTTCTAATGGTACAGAATTTATGTGGATGCTGATGCTTTCTAGATTTTTGTTTTTTAAATGAAACTTTTTACGCGCAGTAGGGTAATTTCGTTTCATGCGAGTTGCTATGTAACGAAAACATGCAACGCCACGTAGTGAATGCCCTTCAATACAACGTTCGTTACAGGCAGAAGTTTCACTTCTGCAGGATTAAGTACATGAATGAATACAACAGTGGCCCAAGGACGAATCTCTGTTGGACACCATGAGTGTTCGACTCTGTTACTTCCGATGCCGTTTACTTGCATAAATTATTTTCTCTTTTGCAAATAAGTTTTATCAAATTTAGCGTGGACGTGTAACTTATTTAAACTAACAACGTCGAACGCCCTTCTTAGGTCTATGTAAACTACAACTGATATCATTTCGATATCCAGTGCTTTAGAGACATGATTAATGAAATCGGTGGTTGAACTTAATTTGCTATTTTCCAAAAAGCCTGATGGACTTGGGTAATCTATGACATTTATATCTGGAATTTTGGGAGGTCCAGTTATCGATAACCTGGCCTATTGAGCATGGGTATCTACGAATACGGGCTCCTTCTCCTAACTTAATTAAAGTGAATTTAACCTTGTTTGGGATAATAATATTGAGCATTTAAAGAAGTAAATATTTTAAAAAATTCCGTTGGATACACTGAATAAATGCTTTTACCCAAACAACATATTGTTGAGAGCATAATACGCGCATATTCAAAATATGGCAACACAAAATTATTAAATAAGTTAAGACTAACAGCATTATTAAATTGTACTTCTAATGATGAACTCCATAGCCTCGCTAATTTTATTTATGGTGTAAAATTCAAACAGCCGTCATATATAACTCCCAAACCTTTTTTATCGGTTGGAAGTTTGTCCCAGGATCACTTCATTAACAAAGTCTCTGCTAGCAATATTTTTATTAAATAGAAACAACATTGCTGAACATTTTAAGTTTAAATCCATTAGCTACACATCAGGCGACAGCACTATTTAAATGCTCTTGGGAATAAACGCAATTCTCCCGTGCAATTGAAAAACCCAGTAAGTCGACTTACTAGAAAATTGAGATTTTTACACCAACATGTTCTTCTCGAGAATATCTAATTGTTGCTATTTTTAACTTGGCAATATCACAAAGAAGTTATACCTACTTACTTATTAAATCGTTTACCTCTTTCTCTCAAAATTTAATAAAATTGCCATAGAGAAGTTTAGCAAGTCACTTTTACAAATCAAAAAACATATAAGTCGATATGTTTTTTTGAATTATTGAAAAGGTCCCATCATACAAATGCCTAGGTATTTTTACTGTAATGCAAACTCTTATTTTTATATATATCTCCGGGCTCATAGCGTCCTGCGCCTTCCGGCCCCCAGCCTACAGCCACTCATATCTTCCCAGTCTCCCGGTTGTAGGTTCCGTTCTGACATAGCCTTTTTAATTCCACCGAGCCATGTTGTTCTGCGTCTTCCTCGTTTCCTTCTTTCTGGTGGTGTCCATTTTAATAGAATTTTTGGGAGGCGCCCGTCTTCCATTCGTTCCACATGGCCATACCATATTAGTTGCCTTCTCTGTATCTCGTCAATAATTGGTTACTCTACATGCATGATATCTCTGATTCGGATGTGTTTTATTCTTTCCACCCTTGATATTCCTGCAGATCTTCGCCAGAAGTCCATCTCGAGTGCTAGAAGTCGTTGCTTCATGTTTTTCTTTAATTGCCATGTTTCACAACCATACAATACCACACTCTTGAAAATGGAGTTATAGATAAGGTGTTTCTTTTCATGTGATATATTTTTGGACCATAATATTGAGTTCAGGCATCCGATAACTCTCCTGCCTTTCAAAATGCTTTCCTCGATCTCACATTCTGTTCTACCCGTATTGTCTATTTGAGTTCCTAGGTAGGTGTATTTGTTGCATGTTCCTATTTCTATGTCGTTTACGTGAAGGTTTTCTGCTTCTCTGCCTGTGCACAGATATTTGGTCTTCGATTTGTTAACCGACATTCGTCAGTTCTCATATTCAGACAGAAGTCTTGTTGTCATAAGCTCTAAATCTTCTTTGTCCTGGGCTATTACTACTTGATCATCCGTAAAGTGTAGGGTGTATAAAGTTTTTTCCTTATTTCGTTGTATACCCATTCCCCCGCATGATCTTCTCCATTTTCGGAGGGCTTCATTAAGGTAAATCTTGAACAGCGTATGGGATAGACAGCATCCTTGTCGTAGGCCTTTGGATATTATAAAACTTCCGGATATAGTTGTACCCACTTTAATTCTTGATGTCGCTTGATCGTAGAGTTGTTTTATTGCTTCTATTGTTTATGAAAGATTTTTCTAGGACCTGCCAAAGTCTCTGAACCGGGACTGTGTCGTAGGCCTTTGTAAGGTCTACGAATAGTACATGGACATCTCTATTTGTTGCAGCTTTTTTCTCATTTAATTGAACCAAAGTAAAGATGTGGGGTTCATACATGATCGTCCTGTACGAAAACCTGCCTGTTCTTCTATTTCAAGTGGTGAGTATTATTTCTTAATTATATTTCGGAGGATTCGTCCATATAATTTGCTTTTTTGTGGATCCATGCTTCTTTCCAGGTATTTGGAATTGGTTCTCCATTTATGCATCTTGTCATCAGTTCCTTTAGGTATGTGGTTAGTTTCCGTGAGCCATTTTTAAGTAGTTCTGCTGGTAATCCTTCTGGCCCCGGTGCTTTTTTTGTTTTCATGGCTTTTATCGCTTTCTCTATCTCGTCATCGTCGATATCAATATATTCTCCCTGTAGAGTACACGATGTAGGTGATCTTGTAAGGTACCGTTCTCTATCTTCTTTCAGTTCTTTGGCATAGTGTTTTTGCCACTTATGTATTGGTATCGGCTGTATATTTATTTTATTTGACGTTTCTTTTCTTAGTGACCTAATCAAGTTCCAGGCCTCTGACGATCTTGTGCCGCCGATGTGACAGTCCACCTCTTTACACTTCGTTTCCCATGTTTCGTTTTTGTTGTTGTTAATCATGTTTTTGTATTTGCATTGTTCTTGTTTATATGTTTCATAGTCATTGTTATCTTTTGTACTTCGCCATTTATTGTAGGTTTGCTGTTTATTTTGCTTCTGTTCTTCTAGCTCTGTATTCCACATCAGATTGTAGTTTTTGTTGTGGTTGTGGTTTTCTATTCCGAGAGACTCATATGCGGCCGAGTGTACAGAATCCATTATGTGTTTGTAGAGATCTGTGGTGTCCATTGTAAGATATTGTTCATTTAGTTTCTGGTCCAGCCGATTCTCTAGAGGGTTCTAGTGCTCGATTCGTATAGGCTGTCAAGGTTATATTTGATTTCTTCCAGTTTTGTATCCTGTATGGTGTCCTTTATATTATCTGTATCTTTGTTGAATTTTATCCATATTTTCGAGATTAGTAGGAAGTGGTCGGAGTCGCATTCCACTCCTCTATATACTCTTGTATCCTTTATATGCCAATTTGTGTCTTGTTTTAGGATTATGTAGTCTATTATGGATTTGAGACCTCTGGTGTGGCACCTAAGAAAAAACAAGTATGTTTTTTACCCTTCTTATAGATTTAATTTTAATATCGACAAACCAAGTAAGTCGTTTTAGCGTAAACCAGGTATCCTTTTTTTACCAAATAAAAAAAAACAAGTGTGTTACATATTTACATTTTGTCGTTTGTATTTACAATAGTAAAATCTAGTAAGTTGACTTACATCACAAATGAGACAAAACTTTGCACAAGAAAAAGGACGTAACTCTACTTGCTGTTGTACCAAACCTGTAATATGCTTTCAGTAACTACTTATTAGGAAAAAGACTTGCTTAAAAATTACCTATTTAGATTGTAAACTATATATAGTTTACATACAGAACAGTGTTCCGTTTTTCATCTTGTCGCCGACTTCATGTTCTTTTGCACCTTTGATATGGACTAAATCAATATTCTCATCTGTTTCTGTATTTTCTTGTTTATTTTCTGTGGTTTTATTTCCATATTCTTTAATTTGATTAATGTTTTCACTATATAACCGGTTATTAAACCCGATATTTTCTTTTTCGAAAACCTTTCGGTACGTCTCGTAGGAAACAGTTTTTACATTGGATTTAAAATTCTCATATAGCTTTTGTATTGAAAGGTCGGGCGGTAAATATCTCCTCCTGCATGGAAAATATTGTAATGGGAAACTGTTGGATGATATGGGATGTAGATTCCGAATTTAGTGAAATTAAATTTGAATCACGCCGAATCCGAAATTAGGGAAATTAAATTTTTATAGCCCAGGTTTAAACCAACCTTGGCACAACCTTCGTATTCACCTAGAGGCATTAACAGTGAAAAGAAAGAAAAACTTGTTAAGTTTTCCCATATGCCGTCAAAAAGGAAAATTTTCTGGCTACATTTGCCTATATCATAAACTTCAATAGATCTTGGCAAAAATATTGAAAGTCACGAATCGGTGCTGAAAAGTTGATTATATCCTGCTTAATTCAGAATTCAATGTTTCATTAAACCAATATGGAACTAAATAATTAGATAATTCGCATATTAATACTTTTTTCTCTTATTAATATAATTAGAATATAGTTTTACTTGTTGTTCCTTACGCTGAAAAGTTGATGATGATGTTTGTCAACTTAAAATATTATATATTTGTATTGGTTTTTACTTAAGTGCGGCTTTGGTTTTTTTAAGCCAGGTTTTTTCTCTACTTAAAACTTTACTTCTGTTTACGAAACAACAGTTTAAGTGTTTTTGCGTCTATTGATGTTAATTGTTTTTATGTACGTGAAATTAAAATTTTGCATGCTAAGCCTCAAAAAAACTTGTTAAAACTACTGTTTGCCAAATGAAAGAACCTGGACGGAAAGAATGCGGGCAAAAAATGTCGTCGCATATTTAGATGCTGCCACATTTTTTTCCCAATAATCCTAATTTATTTTCTGTCTAGCTTCCTATAGTGAATTTACATATTTAAATTTCCTACTTGAATGCTTAATTTTGTTATTTTCCTTAATACTACTGTCTTCTATTAATTACTATTTTATTTACACAGGGAAATACGGAATACGACATAAGTATACTATAATATTTATAATGTTTATATTTTATTCGCTTTCAAGCTATTTAAAATACGCGACAATAGGCAACAGTGCGACGTTTACTTGATTTTTAGCGGGGAGGCAGTTTCGTGATTGGTCGCAGGATATATTAAATACACTTTGACCCTAGACCAACACCTAATTTTTTTACATATTTTAAAATTTCGGCAGCGACTTGCTTTAGCCATTGGCGTGGAAATTGCCGATGCCGAACTGTGTGGTTATTTATATTATTTGGTTTGTAGGGTCTGGTGATATATAGGTTTTGTCGATTTTGCAAAATCTCTTTTTTCACTAGAAAGGGGGTGTCCTATATAGTAGTTTAAGCCAAAACAGTCGGAAGATCCGCTACATTTGAACCGAAAAAATGCCCTCAAAGTTCGAGTTTTGACACAAATTTTCAGCACCACTTTACAAAAGCACTAGAAATATAGACAAAACACATCTGAAAATCTATTGTCGGGTGAAAATATTAACTAGGATACATTTGCGTCGAACGAGAGACCTCCGTTTTGTTCCGGTCCTAATTTAAAGCGACTCATAGCCATAGCCCCATTAAACAAAATTAAATTTTAATTGTAAATATCCATCCTCCTTTTTACTGTCAACTGTCACAATAGCCAAAAACAAAGATTTTTCAGAAGGCACACTGTTGCCAGACGTTTACTGTAGTTTCATTAGCAAAATTTATTAGAAAAATGGTGCACTATAAGCGCAGCTTATTCACTACCAGCTAGTCATCTTGCGGCGGCATCCTTTGATTTGGGAAAGTCAATAACCAAGTTTTGCAAATTTTAGAAGAGGGTCATGACTTAATATTGTTTTAAACGCCTGGGCATCTGAATAAAGTACTCACTCTAAGATTCGTAAAATAGGCTTTTTTAATGTGCAGTGCGTAAAGTAAATCTGTCATATTTTTTAACATTTAGGGCAATGCGTAAAATAATATAGTTTACGCACTAGTGTGTAAAATAATTTATTTTACGCACTAGTGCGTAAAGTAATTCAATAATATTTTTGTTTTTTCATATATTTTTCAGTAGTAGAAAAAATTTTGTATGCTACTCATGTGTAAAGTACCCTTTTTTATTCAATTTCAATTAAATTTTTTTATCAATATTCCCATTCATAAAAAAAGGTTCACTTTACACACTTGCTGCATAAATGACTATTTTATCGTCTAAAATCCGTTTAAAAACGATTTTAAAACGCACATTTGTATAAAAATCCGAAATATCCGAACCTCTCGGGGCGATAGCCGAGGCTTCGGACGAATTTGTCATGTATTTTGAAGCGAAAATTCATTTTAAATTCAACTGTGGAACTGAATCGCTCAGGGTGCAGCGCCCGACACTTTAACTTTCCGATTTCGATAGAGTTGACTAGCTGGTAGTGAATAAGCTGTGCTATAAGTGTCTCTACTCTTTTTTTTAATTTAGGTGAATGATTTTTTTATTGCAGTAGCACATCCTATATTCCTCGAAGAGCGGTGTGTGTGCGAAGATGTTGATTGACACGGTTCTTGAATAGTTAGTTTGGGGAACAGATGTCGTGGGAGCATATTCGCATGTAACAAGCAAGATGTCCATTCGGCAATGCCGATCGCTTCTTCATATGTGACGTGCACGATAGCATTTAGTCATATGTCGTAACTGTTACAGAATCAACAAATAAGTGTTCAATTATTTTAACGCTTCATGCATGGCCCTCCGCTCGCTTCGCTCGCTACGGGGGCTCAACAAATAGAAACTAACTAAGTGCTAAACAAAACTAACCCAAAATAAAAAAAAATAATTAAAAATTTTGGGTTAGTTTTGGTTAGCACCTGGTTAGTGTCTATTTGTTGAGCCCCCGTATAGGGAGCGAAGCGAGCGGAGGGCCATGCAAGAAGTGTTTAAATAATTGAAGACTTATTTGTTGATTCTATGTAACAGTCACGACATCCGACTAAACGCTATCGTGCACGTCACATATGAAGAAGCGTTCGACATAGTCGAATGGACATCTTGCTTGTTACATCCGAATATGCGTCCTGGGAGTGAGTTCCACAGTGATGCAGTGTGCCAGGCAAAGGAGTTCTTGTAAAGCGATGTTCTAGGTGTTTCCAGTTGTACGACGAATCGGTGCGCTCTTGCCGTCTATCGTGACTGTCTGACAGGGGTTGTCAGGAGCGGGATAAGGCGGGCCAAATCCTGGGAACATCTGCCGTAAAAGTATCTGTAAAACAGGGATTTCTCGGTTACATGTTTGCGGTGTTTTAAACTATCCAGATTCCGGGTCAACTCCGGGTCACTGACGAGACGCACAACTCTCTTCTGAACGGAATCTGGTAGCTTTAGGGTGTGCTCTGGCGTGGCACCCCAGATTTGTAAGGCAAGAGCAAGTGCTGCGATGTATATATTTTTTGTTGCGAAATAGCGTACCAAGATTCTGGGAGGCTGATTTTGCGACGTTAGCAACGTGGTCATGTTAGGACATATTGCTGTTGACCGAGATCCCCAGTAGTCCGATTGAATGAAGATGAAGAGATGGTCGATCCTGCCATAATGATATCATTGCCCGCCGTATGGTGTACGTGGCTGCTCGGATGATTGTTCAATGTGCATTTGCATTAATTCATCGGAATAAAAGAGACACTCCTTCGATTACACTATTCCTTTGTATGTATATATTCGTCAAATATTTCACTTCATACATGGCCCTCTGCTCGTTCCGGGGGCGTAACCAGACAAACCTGACCCAAACGAACCCAAGACCTTCCCAAATGAGGAAAAACAAACTAAAAAATATTTGCATTTTCGACTGACAAATTTAAATTCTTTTTTATTTCCGGCATGCCTTGGGTTAGTTTGGGTTAGTTTTGTTTGGTTGCGCCCCCGAAGCGAGCGGCGGGTCATGCGTGAAGGGGAATATTAAATATACTTAAATAGTACACAACACTGTTATTCCCCATAAGAAAATGTGCAACTTTTGGAAACACTGTGCCAGGCCCCCGGTGTCGGTTACTAAAATTTCATTATTTTCACGTTACAATTTCAATATTTTCACGTTACACCTGGGAAAGTCGTAGTGGAAGTTTGCCCTTCTAGGGCAATTTAGGCTCAAAACGCGGATATTTTTTCGGCTCAAATTGGCGAATCCTCCGATTTTTTTGGCTTAAGCTACTCTATAGGACACCCCTTTTCTAGCGAAAAAAAAAAGAAAATTTGCAAAATCGACACAACCTATATATCATCAGACACTTAATTTGATGATATCTTTGAAGATTTTTAACCTTTCTTATATTTTTCTTGCATTTGGTGATTATTATACGCGGTTAACTAATTTTTATATATTTTGGATAAATCTCTTAACTGAACTCTCTAAATTAAAATTTTTATTACAAAACAATTCCGAACGTTCTATAAAAAGCGTTTTGGAACATACTTGCCTAACTTTTAATACAAAAATTGAATGCTAGAGAATTTATATGAATTAGCTACCATAAACCGTTTTTTTCCAAATTAAGCGACGTCATCAATGACGTAAATACGAAACCTTCGGGAAACAAACTCTACTTATTACTACAACATATTTATGTAATACATACAACAAATAATATCATAGAATACTATCCTTATTATAAAAATGAGACATTATTATATGACATATTTTGTACTACAAGACTGTAATATAAAAAAAACTGTAATTAATTTTAACGTCTTAAACTAATCAATATTATCAATAATAATATGGTAAGAATAACCTCGTGCGCCTATGGGAAGGCAAGATTTTTTACGTGCTAGTCCTCTACCCCCTTCAGTCGTTGTTAAGGTTCACTGGCTTGGCGCACTATATATAGTTTTATGTTTTAAGATTAAGGACAAAACATATTTTAATTTCTGCTAATATTGATTTTTTCTTAAGTTTAAAAGGACCAAATAAAATTATTTTAAACCTTCTCTGCTTTATGTGCTCCATGAATGTCAGATTTGCAAAAAATACATGCCTAACTTACTTACTCTCATTTAAAAAGACTAGCAAGTAATTATACACGTACTTTTAAATTATAGTTTATAATAAATGCATGTAAGCAAATCAACTTACACTATATTTGTTTTGTAAAAAGTACTTACTAATTTTCTCGATGGCAAAAAGTTTAATTTTCTTTAAATTTGATTAACCACGTAAGTCTTCATTTCCATTTTACGCCAAAGTGGATATGTACAATACATTTTTTTTTGTCAGTTGTTGCTCTTAATAAAGACAATCTACCTGCCTGCCAAATACAAAGTTTGAGTAAATAAAAAAGTTATATGAAATGTTCTCTAAATAAACTTTAAACTTAATTTCCCAAAGGTTAACATTTTAGACTTACTTGGTTTTTGAATTGTATGGGAGAATTGTCCAGTGCCATTATCATCAAAGACACTTGGGATTATGAGCAATTATTTCTTCAAAAAAATAAAATGTGTCAAATTAGATCTTTGGGAAACCCTAGAACTGCTTTTGTATGCATACATCTTTGATTTTGCGCCATTTATCTCCAAATATTGCTTTCTACTTGTTTAATATGGCACAATCAAGTTTATCAACCTAATTGTTGCATTCATCCTTGGAGATGATCCAATTATGAAGCTGTGTCTAACCCCATCAAATGCTTCTTTCATATCAGTATAAATTAAATTCATATAAATTACATAAACTTATGTTATGTTTTTTTTTGAATCAAGAAATACGTTAAATACTTGGAAAGCAATGTAACTCAAAACTTAAAAACAAGCAATGTAACTCAAAACTTGCAAACCATTTTTTCACGAGAAACCTATTCAGAATATTTAAATTCCCAAGAAGGAAGTTTAAAATGAAGTTCACATCTTGTCATAAAAATTGACGTTTCCTTAAATAAAAAATTCCATCCTCAAATTATAACAATACCTACGTAATTTCGTTTTATTGTATGCTCTAATGGTATGTACAAAGACGTTACTTTCGGTATGCTGCCGACAAAAAAAAATATGTACAAAAATTACCTGTTAAACCCCTTTCCTATCATTTGTGCTAGGTTTTTTTTTCCTACCTGGCACAAGTCAAGAAAGCCAATTTTCAACCCTTATTTTCGGTTTCATAGTGGTTGATTCCGTATTTTATATGATTTTAACAAGATTTTCTGCCTCAAAAGGGCAAAACAAGCATTTTAACCCTTGCACCTTTGAATTTTTAAGGGATGACCGTGCGAAATTATTTTTTTGTATATTTCACGGGTTAGTTTAAAAGGATGTTGTCAAGGGGTTTGATAGTCTTTTCTCATTACTTCTTTCAGGAAAGGCGTGATGTGTAACGGTTGGTGATGATACTACACATTTTAGAAACGGTTGTAGTAGATGTAAAAAAAATTGCTTTATCAAAGCAGGTAAAAATTAAGCGATTTCAAAAACGTCTAATTGGGAAATTGACTTGTGCTTAGAGTTAAAATATTATAATTTAGCATGAATTTAGTGTGAGTGCTTAATAAATTATATCACATGAAATCAATCATTTACTTAGAAGTCAAGTTATTGCTTTTAGCTGCAAAAGTACTTAATAAAGGCAAAATGAAGTTTTCGGAAGTCTGATTAAAAAATTTAGAGTAACAAAAAGAGAGGAAGTGAAATACAGCTCCTGTGCCAGATATTCGGATATGGGGAGCTGATTCAGTAGTGCAGAGACGCACCTCTCTAGAGGTACTAGAAACACCCAAGGTGACCAATTTAAGGTGGGCAACCGAACAAAGGCTTTTAACAAATCAGCCTGTAGCAGAATAATGATATATCGCCGCTAGGATGAAATTTATGAATGCCAATTTTGGAGCATGCGGAAGCCACCTGATCTACGTTCTTAATATTGAAAGTTTAAGCACATAAATAAAACTTTGCAATTAACAAAGTTTCATTTATGAGAAAATATCTTTCCTTAATTGTAAGTTTCAACGAATTTACCAGATAGAAGAAGGTGCAGAGGACTAGATGTAATCGATTGTGAAGCATGTGTAATAAACGGAACACAGAACACGCTTGCTTATTCTTCAAGGCAATGAACAAACCCTCGAGTAACAAAAATTTTTGACCCAGTTATTTGGCGCATTTTTACCGCGACGAAAGAAAAATATATGGTTTCGACTCGCCTTGGAGATATTAAAAAACTTTTATCATTTCTAAATACGTCGAAAATCTATGGCCATTTAAAAACTCATCAGATGGCTTAAAATAAGGCCCGCTCCAAAATTGGCATTCATAAATTTAAAACAAAGCGGCGATAATAGAAGATTTCCTTTTCAATATTTTATTTGTTAAGGGTGCTTCACCCCCAACGTGCTTTTTTGACACCCCTCAAAAATTAGAAAAAGATTTCGTTTCAGTCTTTAACATCTGCGCGTGGTCCAAACGGTATACGCTTATTTCGTATTGATTACGACTGATATATTCAAATGGACCGTATCGTAGGAAATTATTTTTTTGCTTAAATCAATTCTTATTAGTTTTGTGTCGCTAAATGTTAAGAAATGTATGCTTTTCATAAATTCAGTCTCGTCCAAAAGATATTCAAGATTTGGATTTTTTTTTTGGTAATATGTAGTAGAAATAGTAGTATTTATTGTAATAGTAGTACAGTAGTAGTAGTTTTTTTTTGGGAGGAGGGCAAATCTTCATGGACGCCCATACGGTTTGGTTTTATTGGTGACTGTCAGACTTACTTACTAAAATCCCTCCTCATTTGCATCTACTTCTAAACGGAACTACCTTTGCTAGGTATATCTCGCTTAGGAGCCTTGTCCCTTATCACCTATCCCTTCTCTGTCATTGGTTCCGCTCTCTTTCCTTATTCTCCATTATCTTTGTCATCACTATTTGAATTATTTCATTCTTCTTCCCTTTCCATCATATAATTAACAATGTTTTCCGAATTAAGTTCATGTCGCAGAGTCAAGTAAGTGTTTTGTCTGTATGTCTCTGATCTTGTGCATGCAAACAATGTGTGCTCTACCGTATCTACTTCCCCGCAGTAGGCACACTCCGCCACACTGATCTTGTGTAGGTAGAAATAGAAGGAACCACGACCTGTCAATACATGTGTAGTGTAGTAATCGATATTCCTATGTTTGCAATCGATCAACGTTCTTATGTTCGGAATAAGTATTTTTGTCCATTGACCTTTAGTGTCGTTATTCTCCTTGTGCTCTCGATACGTTTGTTCTCTCTTGGACTTGCAATTCTATGGGTATGATTCCTGTAATAACCTGTAACGCCTTCGTGGACGTGGTCCGGTACGTGTTCGCCACCCTCAGAAGCACCTTTCTCTGAACCCGCTCCATTTTATGTTTGTATCTTTTGATAGTGACTACCCTATTCTATACCGGACAAGCATACAATAGTATTGAGTACGCTACGCTGCTCAATACTGCCCTCTTGTGGCTTCTAGGGCCACCTATACTAGGCATTAGCTGAGACAGTGATGCTATTCTTTCCTCTGCCTTTTTAGCGATCATGTTTATATGTTCACCGAACGTCAGATGGCTGCCCAAAACTATTCCCAGATATTTAATTGATTTGCTTAAAGTTATATGCGATACCTTTAGTTTAAAGCTAATGCCATCCATACTTTTTCTGGCCTTTAAAGATTAACTCATCTGTTTTTTCAGGAGCTAATTCCAGGTCATGATTATCTAGCCATCTGTCAATTCTCCTTAAAGTCTCATTTGTTCTAAAAGTTAAAAACTGTATATTCTGGACTAACTAGTATAGCCAGATCATCGGCATAAGCTATCGTTTCTACGTTTTTTCCCTAATTCTTGCCTTAATACTCCATCGTATATAACGTTCCACAGAGTTGGCCCGAGCACCGTTCCCTGAGGAACTACCACTGTCATATCTCTTTCTATTCCCGCTATTTTGAGTTTCCGGTTATTAAAGCAGCTTTCAATAATGTTTATCAGGTATTTTGATATCCCTCGTCTATGATGTTCCCTAATAATATAGCTCCATGTGGCGGAGTTAAAAACGTTTCGTATATCTAATCTCACAAGTATGCACCACCTTTCTCTCGACTGAGCTACTATGTTGCATACGGTCTCTACGTCCTGAACTGTAGGCAATCCCTTGATGAAACCGAACTGGCGTTCTGACAGCTTTAAGCTCCAACTCTATTTCCAGCCGCTCCCTTATCATAAACTCCAAGAGCTTTCCCATCGTATCCAGGAGGTAGATTGGTCTAAATGCCGACACATTTTCCACTGGTTTTCCACTCTTCCATAATAGATATACCCGAGCCACTTTCCATATTTCTGAAAATTCTGAGGTCTCCAACAAGAAATTTGGTGCCGTTTTGATCATTTCCTTAACGACCTCAGGTGGGATTTTATTCGGACCGAGTGCTTTGCCACCCTTCATCATTCCTCCTGCCAAAACGAGCTCTTCTTTGGAGAAAAGGCCGACGTCTTCTAGAGAGAATAGATACTATTTCTTCCTTTCGCTCCCTCGACAGATTGTAAGGAATAGACGGACTTTTTTTTTATGTTTTAAGGTAATTTCCGCACAAATTTCCTTCCAGTTCATTGCACAGATCCTTCCAATTTTATGTTTTAGCCTTGGTGATGGTTATTTAAAGCTCTCTCCCCTTAGTTTTATACTCTTCTATGAGTTCTTCTAATTCACGGTCGTTTAAATTTGTCCTCGTCCTTTTCGCGTGAGATACCTCCTAGCCACTATGCATTATTTCCTTTTTTCTTCAATTTGTTCGTTCCACCAGAATGGTACTCATAGGCTTTGGTTTCTTCCGCGTGGTGCACAACTTTTCTTTTATGCTTCGCTAAGCGTTTCCATACAATGGGACACATTCGCTCAATCGGTGATTCCCATATCTCCTGTTTTAGCCTCTAGTACCCGTTGAAAACTTTTCTTATCAAAGATTATCTTTTGGCGCTCATCAGTTCGTTTTTTCGTCGTTGTCCTTTCCTTGATCTCGAAATAGATGAAACTGTGGTCGCTGAGCGGTTCTTCTTCCAACACTCTCCAGCCTCCAGTTGTGGATATCCTTTGCTATATGCTGAGTGGAACAGGTGACATCAATAAATGATTTGTTCGTTCTCCTAACGAGAGTTGGTTTATTTCCTGTATTGTGCGTTACCAAGTCTAGCATGTCCATCCATTCGATAAAAAAATCTGCTCTGTCGTCAGTTATTGGTGAACCCCATCGGTGTGACCTTACGTTAAGATCGCTCAGAATGCTGCCTTATTGTGTTCATTGGGATGTCGACGTAGTTTTTAAATACACCTAGAGTAATATTTGGTGAACAGTAGCAACAGTATATATGCAGTAGTAGTAGTGGTTTTTTTTCCTGAGGTGAAAGCTCATGCTCTGCGTGTGGGACTCTGTGACTCTAGCCAGCAGCCTACCCACTAAAACGCCTCTTCGCACCCATGCACACCGGAACCGTCGAGAACGACATACTTCGGTATGCAGGGCTGTCGTATTTTATCTTCTAGTTCCTGATCCCTTTCTTATCTTCTTCCTTTCTCATTAGAATGATTCTTGCAAATTGCTTTCCAGCATCCCAGGTTCTTTTACTGAGCAAAATTGGAGGAACTAAGTTTTCTGCTGTGAGTTGCACACCTATCTCTCTAAATAATTCCGTTCTTTCCCTTTCCCACTTCATACACTGGAAGAAAGTGTGTGCCCATTCTCTTCGTGTAGCTTCCGAATCTCCCGAGTGCCGTCAGAACTTGGGTCATATTGTCAACTAACATAAAATCATACAGTGGAAAGTTTGAACTTAACCTTGAATCGCAATTATAAATTGTTGTTAGTTAAAGTATAAACTGTTATGATTAACCTTGTTGACAATTCAAAACAATACTCGAATTAGAGGTCAAAGTTTGGTATAAAAAGCTGTGCACCAGCCCATACCGGCAGACTTTGATCTCCAGTGCGAACTACCGAAAGGGAAAAGCACCTCTGAACAGGCACGTTTAAAAAAGACCTATCAGTGCGAACTACCGAAAGGGAAAAGCCCCTCTGATCAGGCACGTCTTAAAAGTGAATCAGTGAAAATTAATAACGCCATAAGGCAAAGTTCTGTTTAAATTAACTACAAATAAAAAGTAAACTACGTAACTAAATATTCAGCCATATCAAATAATCTATCCGCCCGTCAGTCTAATTGTAACAGCCCTTCAGGCTAGCTATCCCTCTCTCTCGCTGCTGTTCGTGGTTAACATTTTCGCGAGGATTATCCCAGGGGACTTACGAGATATGCCTTCCCGAATATTTTGGTAATACTTACAACCTTCCATACTCAACCTAAGGTTAATAAACCGAGCCTTTTTTACACCGAGTGTTTCTATCCATCTCTCCCAACTACCTATATCTGAGCTCCGTCTACTGAAAGAACACAGCGCAACTACTGCAACGAAATCAGTTCCATAGGCAACAAGCGGTAGGAGCGTATATGTGACAATATGGTAGTCTATTTTTCGGTGTTCGCACCTGAGCCATTGTCTGATGTCAGGAATTAATCTTTTCGTCCATTGACACACCATCGTATTATCATTCCAACATCTCTGCCATTCCTCGACTGTGTCCTCCCTGGCCCTATTCCTTGTTGCAACAATATGTGCGTCTGGCGTATCATGCAGTAGCGTTCTTTCCCTTACCAGAAGTTCTATCGGCGCAACTCCGGCGCTTTGATTGACACAGTTCTGTAGGCGCTTGCCACTCTTAAAAGAATCTTTCTTTGCACCCTTTCCAACATGTCTCTGTACTTTTTTCTTCTCAGTGCTTTATGCCATATGGGAGCTCCATAGAGCAATATGGAGTGGATGACTCCACAGAGAACTCGCCTCTTGCCGCTGCGCGGTCCCCCGATGTTAGGCATCATTCTAGCGAGAGACGTTGCACGCTCTTCCGCCTTGGCTGTTATCATCCTCACGTATTCGCCAAAAGTCCCATTTTCATCCAACATGATTCCCAGGTATCGCACCGATTTAGCTGGTATGATAGTTGTTCCCTCCAAAATAAAAAATATATTGTCCTTCTTTCTGGGTCCTTTTAACACTACTGCCTCTGTCTTCTCTGGTGCCAGTTTTAGATGATTGTTTATCATCCAGTTGTTCACTCTTCTTAGAGCTTCATTGACACGGAAGGTCAGTTCGTCCCGGTCTTTTGCGGAGGCCAAAATCGTCAAGTCATCGGCATAACCAACCAGGGTAACTCCTTCAGGCAGCTTACGCCGAAAGACGCCATCGTAGAAAATATTCCACAGGGTTGGTTCCAGAACCGAACCCTGCGGAACTCCCGCGGACATCTCTAGTTCCACTACCTTTCTAATTCTTATCTTCCTATCACTGAAATAGCTTCTTGTTAGATTAACCAGGTATTGGGAGATCCGTCTTCTTTTCAATTGCTGTATTATTTCACCCCACGCCGCAGTGTTAAATGCATTTTTTACATCCACTGTTATCATTACTAGCCACTTGTCTGGCCTCGTAAGCTTCTTTTAATGCCTGCACGCAAGCCTGTGCGGAGTCATTTTCCATAGATGTATTTTCCACTCTCCATTCTAGAACCGCATTGAAAGTTTCCCAGTCACTTCTCACCTTTGTTCTTTCTTTAGTCCCTTTCTTTGTTTTGCTCTCTTTTATTTCAAAGTATATAAACCCATGGTCACTGAGGCTCTCGTCCTCAATACTTTCCATCCTGTCATTCGTTTGCCTATCTTTTGAGTGGAGCAAGTAACATCTATATATGAGTGGCCGAACGTCGGCGTTTTACTCGCGTTGTGTACAACCATATCTAGCGAAGCTAGCCATTCAGTCCAGTGTTGCCCTCTTTGATCAGTGACAGGTGATCCCCATTGGGGGACTTTACATTCAGATCCCCCAGTATTATACACTCTTGTGCTGTCTCCTTCACGCCGTTCATTATCTTGTCTATTTCGTTCTTGAACTGTTCCAATGTAATATTTGGAGAGTTGTAGCAGCAATACAGGTCAACATCTCTATGGTGGATACACACATACCCTTCTTCAATCCTCACTTTAGACACTTCTATTTCCCGATTCATGAAGAAAACCGCCACATCGCATCTTTTATCGGCTATCCAATTTCGATCACAGACTAGTTTCCTATTTGGTTCTGATGCTATGATTAAGTCTACCCCCATACTTTTCGCTGTTATGTATGCGGCATCATGGCTGTTCTTAGATCGCATAGCGTTTATCTGCAGTACTTTAATGTTCTTTTGTACTACAAGTAAGACAGTCGTTTATTTCTTGCCTCCTGAACTAGTTTTCTGAAGAAGGGACACTTTGTTTGACTCGCTCCGTGGTCTTTAACCTTGCACTTCACACATAAGGTAGTATTTTTGCACTCTTTAGCTAAGTGCCCCTTCTCTCCACAATTTAGGCCCTTCTATTTTCTATTTTCTTCTATACAGTCATTTGCCCTATGGCCGTACTCCAAACATTTATAGCATCTCGATACTCGGACCCTCTCTCTTATCTGACAGTTTAGCCAGCCTATCTTGATACTTCCTGCCTTTAATAGTCGTGAGGCTGGATCTCGGGGTAATACCACAGCTGCCATCTGATTTTCATATTTTCCAGGTTTTATAGAAGTTATCTTTATCTGCTCCGTCTCCAGTCCAGTGGCATATTTAATTGCTGAGATTACTTCGTCTTCGCTTGCCACTCCGTCCATTCCGCGTATGAAGACAGTGGTTTCTGCATTTCGTATGCGTACGTCGATCTCTTTAATGTTTTTCTGAATTTCTTTTTTTAGAGCTTCAGCCTTTCCGGTCCCTTCTATTGTAAGCATCAGATCCCCTGTTGTGGATTTCTTGATGTTTTTGACTTTTACTCCTATTTTTTCTATATTTACTCCTCGCTTCACAGAGTTGAGTACCTTTGCGAATGATCTTTCGCTTGATTTAATCAAGATCGTCTCTTCTGCGTGTCGACTTTTTTGTCTCACCGGTTGTCCAGCTTGTTTTTTCCCTTCTCTGTATGAAGCTTTATCACCTGCTAAATAAATTACTTTTATCCCGCTACCTCTAAAGACAAACTCAAGCATCTTTCTCATGTACTCCTTATCGAGCCCACTCGGTGCCGCAACTGCCACTTGTTTCCGTCCATGTGAGTCTATGAGCATTCTCCAAGCGTTTACGGCCATGTATAAAGCCTGCATATCATTTACTCCCTCATCATTGACCGTGTATGGAATTAAGTAAACATATTTTGATTTCTCGCCATCTCCCCCTCTACTTGTTGACGTTTTCGTTTTACTACATAGGAATTCTACTCGGTCCTCTTCCATTTTTTCATTCAATATATCAGATATCTCCGGGTATCTGGACCTGATGTCCTTTAGGTCACCTCTATCGTCCTGAATTGTTGGATCTACCACTAAAGATATATCCCATCCCTCCTTCATATTTACTAGGTTACCAGGTATCATAGTAACCGTCTCGTATATATGTTTTTTTGGGAAGTGTAGTTGATTTAATAAAGTATAGATTTATAGCCAAAATAAAATACGTTTTTATCAGTCTCCGGAGAAGCTTGGCGTACTAATAAGTTAACCCGGTCCTGTCTGTAGAACTTGCTCTCAATCAAATTTAGAAATGATTAGTATCGGAAATAATAAAGAAGTAACATATGACCAATTGAAAATACCTAACAATAACACTCTGGTTTACTCCTGTTCAGTGGTTTTATTATATTTGGATTATTTCTTTGTTTTCGCGCTATTTTGCTTAGATGTAGGGCGTGGATTTTTACTATTGAATGATTTAGGCTCAGTTACAATCACAGTTTTGTTTTATGTTCGGGAGTGTTGGGTCTGTAAGCAGATGCTTATAGCTAAGCACTTGGTGTTATGACGAGTTGAGCATTGTTTCAAGTTTTCACTGAAACTAACATAAGTATAGGATGTTTACTGTTAATATATGTGATTATTTGGTCAGTGCCAACAAACTATTTGAATTCCACACAATAATAAAAGGCAAACAAGACCAGCAAAATAATCTTGACTGTTCTCTGAAATCCGAGTATCAATTAAATCTACAAATGAGTTTTTTTTTTAAATAAACTCTCTGCTAATCAGAAGCAATGCTTTTTCCCCAGCGAGCATGTTTCGAAATTGTTCGCCCTTTCACTTTCATCTCCATACCAGAGGAGCCGCATGAATTTGCTTCCAACTAATCGGAAATTTAGATAGTAAATTTGATCAGCTATAGCAAATAGTGAGCTAGTTTCAGTGTATTTAGACTAGTCGAATTCACAAACTTACGATACATATTATGTGTTGGTTTAAAGTGCTTTTGCAGATTTGTTGAATAATGAACAATAACGGCTTCTGTGTATTTGCTGTTTTAATTTGAATTGCAGTCTAGTATAGAGGACTAGAATCCCACTTACGCTAACAAGACTCTTCGCATGGTATACCAAATATACGAGGAACACAGTACAATTTTTATTTAAGCGATGCATCCCATATATACTTAGACTCAACTTAAAGCAAAATGGTTCAAAACTTGCATTTGCTTTCAATAATAATCTATCATTTACTAACAACTTCCAAGCCTAAGTGGGAGTAATCAGTATGGAACCGTCATGTAGTGGATACCTTAATAATAATTATAAAATATCACTAATGCACTGCTTTATTACATATCAATTATTATCATTATTACTATTATTATTATTTTTATTAATTTTATATTCTCCATCAGTATATTGGATATATTAGCTCATTTTTAGAATGTAACACAGAACTATCTATCTCATCCCATGCACTTTCTGGCATAGGAAGCCCATTCTGTACAGAAATAAATAACGTCATTTAAAAGTCATACACAACTTGAACACATGTCATTTTCATTGTTTTCTCCCTCTAAATACGAGCAAATTCGGTATCATAGGGTAAAACATATTTTAAATTTGCACCATTTATCTTGCCCTGTAACTAATATTTTAGAAAGAGACAGAATCACCATCAAAACCGAAGGGTTGAAAAGAAACAGATATATTTATATATGACTTTTTCCCCTTTTAGTACGTGGGACTGTGTCAAATGGGGTTATCATCGTGTTTGTACGGTGTATATTAGCATCATATATGGGAGCTATTAGATTAGATTTATTGCTGCATATATTGCATAGGACAATGACAGTTTTACATATCGGTAGCAGCACACTTTTTATAAATCTTATTTTTTTTTATTAGATATATGATTTGAAACTTAGATGTATAAACCTGAAATATCAAAGCTACTATTTGGTTGAAGTTTAATTATGGTGTATTCTTTATTTAATTTACTCATTTCCCTAGAACATTTTGTGGCACCTACCCAGCCCGTAGTGTAAACTAAATGCTAAATTCTTTTAAGAATGGAAATTACCTTTTTTGGTTAAATGGCTATTTAATTTTGGGGCTTGATGTACATATTTACCAAGGGTTGTAGTCTGCTGTTGACCAAGATATCTGTTAAGATTTGCCATTATTTTGTAAATGTCATAAATATATATTTTG
>MU183922.1:0-29223 GCA_016904865.1 Pissodes strobi
TCGCGGGTTCGATCCCCTCATGGGCCAGACTTTTTATATATGTATGTGGCTTAATTTTAAGCTGTCTGATACTTATTGATCGATTTACGCAAAATGCAAAAAATTGTCGGTTTAATACTTATCGTTCTAAATTATTTTATGCGATTTTTTATACTACTGCTCTTAGGATTCCTATAATATCCGAGTTATTAGTAAAATAATTATAGTTATTTAATAGATCGGTATTTTCCCCCGAGGTGCATTAGAAAAATGATGCAATTTTATTGACGCATTATTGGCATTATTTTTCAGGCTGATCATCAAGTTCATGTGAATTTCAAATCTACAGCGCATTATTCGATTAAGTCATATAATAATGAAAATGACAGTATGAATATTTATAAAAACACAGCTAAGTAGACGTTTATTAACTTACTGGCTTAATAATTATTTATGCAACAAGTGTCGAAAATTGCTCTTTTTGATCTTTTTTACGAATATGAAATTTTGTCGCACGAGTCGCATATGAATGCGACAGCAAGGAAAGCATTGCTTCCCTTGAAATTCAAAAACAAAGCTCCCCAATTTAGTACTATTTTGTCTCATTAATAATAAGTATGAATAAATAGTGTGAAATGGGTATCAGTATATATTTCATTTTTGAGATCCAGCCTACAATGTCAAAGTCGGCCATGGGCCGTTTGTTCTTCTTGACATGAACCGTGGCCGATTGCGACATTGGAGGCGAGATCACAAAAAATAAATATATATTGAAACCTGCTTCAGACTAATATTAATATTTCGTTTTCATAATTATTATTCGTGTGACAAAATAGTATTAAATTGGGGAACATTGTTTCTAGAATTTTAAGGAAAGCAATGCTTCCCTTACTTCCATGGACCGCACGTCGCTGTTTACGCATGGGCTACAAACAATATTTATTACAATTTGCTTTACGCAGTAGCAAGTAAAAGTTTTTTTCTTCAAACGTCAGTAAATCCGTCATTACTCGACTGTGTAGGCGGCCGTGAAGTTTCGTTTTTCCTCCGCCGGAGCTTTACTTTTCACTTTTCCGCCGGCGGAGGTAAAAGTGTTGTCATAGCAACATAGATACAATACAAACAAACAACAAAATAAGCGTCAACAATTCAAGATTTATTAAACTACAATTTGTATTTATCACTCAATATGTGACTGCATTTCTAAAAATCACTAATTTAGGAACAAATTGGTTATTATTTAATCGAACTTACTCAATAACTGCTTATCAATACGGAATTAAAACGCAATCGGAGACGCAATCTTAAACAAATAATTATTGTTGACAGTGTACACTGACAGCTTTATGTTACAAATTCACCGACACCGGTCTAAGCAAGGCCACCTACGACCGTGGTCTAAGCCGCCTTGCGAACCCATTTATCCTTAATAATAATTAGATATTATTACTATTAAAAAGAGATGTTTTTGCATTAATTTGTCGACATTTGAAGAAAAAAAAGCATATTTTATTTGGAGGAAAAGTTACTTTTCATGGCTTGCTCTCTATTACCAGCCTCACTCCGTTCGGCTGTTAAACACGAGCGCGCCATGAAAAGTATCACTTTTCCTCCATATAAAATAATATACTATTTTTTAAATATGCTGAAAAACTGAAATAAGATTATGAAACTATTTAAAATTAACCGGGCGAAAATAATTTCTGACTGCATGGCTTATTTACATATTTTTTTTCTTATCAAAATTATGAAAATTTCAGTTTTACCTTATGAATTGAAATTCTAGAATAATTAATGTATTCACTAATATATAAAAGAGATTACTTTACTTACTAGTGCATAAAAGTTCATTTTACGCACTGTGAAGCATGCGGCAAGTTAACACTTTACGCACTGTAGTGGAAAACACACTCTCAGAATTTTAAATCACTCTGCTCATACAAAAAGATGCTACAATATACTTCACTCTGACGTTTTTCTCTATTTCTATGGACACTTACAAACAACTAGTAATAGCCTAGCAACAATCAAGAATAGCCTTAACTATCGCACTTTAATATGCTATTAAGTGAATTCATTTCATATTTCGATTCCCTATACCAGTTTATTTTTTTTATTTCCGTCAAAATGGGATATAATTTTATATACATGTGAGCTTTCCTCGAACGCAAAACGATAAAGCCACAAAAAATATAATGTCAGCGAAAGTATTTTATGAAATAGTTTGTCATCATCTCTCCCTTTTCTGTTTATGTTTATGTAATACGAAACGCTCGAAGATATGATGACTGTACCGTATCGGGCTTCGATCATTCTTGTACGAATATTGAAATAAAGAGGAAGTAAAATAGTGTTTGTGATTGGCGTGTTTTATTTTCCAACAAAAATAGAAAATCTAACATCAGAAGTGGGATTCACTCACTAAAGGGACCACGAAAATTTATAGTGCAGTTTATATCGCGTATGCGTGCGCGAGTAACTCATTGTTTTACGTGTTATTTTCGCGGTAATATTTGAAAGAAAGTGCTGTGTACAAACATGGAAGAATTAACCAGTATTTTAACTGCTGTTCTTCATGAAATGCAGCAGCGTCCCCAACAAGCCGCGACGGTGTGCCAGCACCCTCCGCGCCAATAAACATTCCAGCTTTCGACCCCTCAAATAACGATGGGGGAGCGGTCGGCTGGTGTGATGAGATGGAAGCCTTAGCGGCTACGTTCAAATGGACTGATTTTGAACAGGTGTGCAGAGCTGCCAGCGCCCTGGCAGGTGACGCAAAGGATTGGTACGACAACTGGCACCCAGCAAATAAAATTTGGGCTAGTTTTCGACTCGAGCTTTGTCAGCTCTATCCTGTAAAAAGAAACCTCAGTGACCGTTTACGTAAGACAAGCATGTATAGAAGTGATCAAGCTACAAGTTATTGTGAGTATGCCAGGAAAAAAATATCGTTGTTAAATGCTTTAAATTTTAACTTGAGTGAAAGTCAAACAGTTGAGTTAGTTATTGGTGATATAACAGACACGCATGTTAAAACGGCGGCTTTTAATAGCCAAGTTGATTCGATTTCGACCCTACTTAACTTACTTGGTAATTATCAAATTAACAAACACACTTCTCAGCTTCAAGTAGTGGCGCCAAAACGCCCGAATCCGTTTGAACATAATAATGATGAAAGAGTTTGCTATAACTGTAAAAAACCTGGCCATATCAGCCGAAATTGTTTTAAATCGCGTAAGCTGTCTGACAAAAACAATTCTAATAACACTAGTAGCTCGAATCTACCCGGAATTATAGATCAATGCGAAATCTGCAAAAAATTTGGGCATAGTAATTCTGAAAAATGTTTTTTCAAAAAAATAGCAAAAAGTCAGAATGGGCGAGCGTGTTTCAAAAATTGTAATTAACCCTTAATACAACCTATTCAAACCGGCTAGAAATTAAAAATTTTGCTACTAATCGCAAAATAATTGTTGCTAATGACATGATTCGGATATGGCCAGGCGAATTTGAAGAAGATAATGTTTGATAACTATTGCTTCCTTTGTTGTTGATATAATATTTTGTGTTTAAAATGATCATTTTAATGTGTTGTTGTGAACAGTTTGTTATTATAAATTTTTGGATGTTATGTTTAGCGATAGGAATGTTAATTATTATATTATCGTTACAATAAGTACTTGCTAATGTATGCCAGTGTGAGCTTTGGTTTATTGGAACTTGACAAAGTAAAATATTAATGGCCCAGTAAAAAAAAATAAAAATAAAAAAAAATAATAAAAAATAATAAAAAAAAAGTATCTATGTTGAAAGACTTGCTCTTTGCATCAAGGTCACTAGGCCTTGCTTGTTGAAATGACGTGCTCTTTGCATTGATGAATAATGATGTCTTGTTGATTGCTGAAAGACTTGCGCTTTGCGTCCGGATCACGAGTATCTAGACGTTGAAATGACGTGCTCTTTGCAACCATGAGTGATATTTTATTAATTGCTGAAAGACCTGCTCTTTGCGTCCGGACCACGAGTATCTAGACGTTGAAATGACGTGCTCTTTGCAACCATGAGTGATATTTTATTAATTGCTGAAAGACCTGCTCTTTGCGTCCGGATCACGAGTATCTAGACGTTGAAATGACGTGCTCTTTGCAAACATGATGAAGATGTTTTTTTTGTAGTATGGGCTATATAAAAGGTAAAATTCGAGGACGAATTTAGTGTCAGAATTGGCCGTGTGAGCTTTCCTCGAACGCAAAACGATAAAGCCACAAAAAATATAATGTCAGCGAAAGTATTTTATGAAATAGTTTGTCATCATCTCTCCCTTTTCTGTTTATGTTTATGTAATACGAAACGCTCGAAGATATGATGACTGTACCGTATCGGGCTTCGATCATTCTTGTACGAATATTGAAATAAAGAGGAAGTAAAATAGTGTTTGTGATTGGCGTGTTTTATTTTCCAACAAAAATAGAAAATCTAACATACATCACGTAATTTAATAATGTGTATAAATAACTATTATTCTACGTATTTATAAGTATATGAAGAAAATGTATGGGCGTTCGTAACACTATAGCAAGTCACTCCCTCGGGATATCACAGGCCCATTAGCTCAGTTGGTTAGAGCGTCGTGCTAATAACGCGAAGGTCGCGGGTTCGATCCCCTCATGGGCCAGATACTTTTTTTATACATGTCCGTCCACTTAACTTTGAAATGTGTACTCATTTGCGCGAAATACAACAAAATTTCCGGCTCGATCCTTATTGCTTTTAAATTATTCTATGTGATTTTTCATACTATGTATTGCTCTTTACTTAGCTACTAACAAACATTAACGAGTTATTAGTATTAATAATTTAAAAGCATTCCGATAAACGTATTGACACGATAAGAAAAATTTTAGTTGATGATGCATATATGTTTTCAGAAAATATAGCAGCTCATTCATGCACTTTGAGAAACGAATCGACATTAAAGAAGAACAATAAATCAGCATTTAACGAATGTACTCGAAATTAATACAAATAATATTAAAAAAATATATATATAACGATGTGTTGAAATTAAAAAAAAAAACATATTAAATTATTCCAGAAATTGCCCCCATTATTTTGGAATTAGAAAAAAAATCCACACAAACAATAATTGTTGTTTAATTTCATCTACTTTTATACATGCTTTTGTTTTAAGCATGGTGTTTCAGAAAAGCAAGGCATATGCCAACTTTTAACTTTATTTTTTAAATGTAATATACCACATTTCTTAATGCTTTTGAATTTTTTAACAAATTCTGCATATTTTTTGTATAATATAACATGTATCAAATCTTAACGATTTTCGAAATACTGAAGTTTTTAGAATTACGAAATAATGCGATTTTTTATACGATTGCTGACCTATTTAAATACCTATTGCTACCTGGATATACAGGTTTGTTTTTTCAGGTGTCGATGCCCTTTAATATATCAAAAGCTTAAGTTACATTACACAAAAAATATGCGGATTTTATAAGGAAATTAAAAAATATTTAAAAATGTAGTATATTATATTTAAAAAACAAAGTTTTTTGAAACGATAAAAAAAAAAGCATGTGTAAAAACAGATGAAATCAAACAACTTTTGTTAAAAATATTATTTTCAATTTTCAAAACTAACATAGAGATACTTCCATTTAAAGAGTCTGGATTACCCTGTATACCATCCATATGTAAATATAAGAATAATATGTGAAAACTCAAGTATATTTTATTTGAAAATATAATATCCATAAAATCGACCATTAAATATCGCATTATAGAAGTAGGTAAAAGATGGATATTTATTAATGACAAACTAAAGTTGTAATTTACATGATTAAACCATACAATGTTTGATATTAATAATATATGTCAAAATTGCAGCTTTAAACATAAATATGATTTGTTTCCTGCGGTTTAGGCTAGGATTCGAGTAATAATTATGCAGGGTGATTAAAAAAAACCTGCGCCATCGGCTGGACATTTACCATCCAAAAATAACGGAAAAGGTTACTATAAACAAAGGTCCGGTACCGCTTTGCTATTGAGTTAATACATCGAGGGTTTCTTAAAAATCTAAAAATTGCTTAGTGGTATGCATAGAAAGTTATTTTTTACTCATATAAATTTAATTTGTTTGCAACAAATTTTGTTTGTTAAAGATGGATCCCCATCTTTAACAACAAAGTGATTGACTCCTTGTATTTGTCTATTTCCTCGGTATACACTGCTCTACAAAATTTGGATACTAGCAAGGGCCCTGGGCCTGATGGTGTCCCCGCTCTCTTAAGAATTGCTCTTTTGTCTTGGCTAGACCTCTCTTCCACATATTTAGTGCGTCCCTCCGGAGTGGTTTGTTTCCTGAGCCTTGGAGACTGAGTTTTGTTACTCCTATTTATAAGTCTGGCAATAGGTCCGAAGTTACTAGCTATCGACCTATATCAATATTAAGTACAATCCCAAAGCTTTTCGAGAGCTTGATCACTGAATTTTTGACTTCTCAGCTTGGGATGGACATTGTGGAAAACCAGTACGGTTTTGTGTCTGGTCCTTCTACTGAGGTTAATTTGCTTCAGTATTCCGACTTCTTGTCGAATGCCTTGGAAGATGGTTATCAGGTTGATTCGATCTACACTGACTTCTCAAAGGCGTTCGACAGGGTCAATCATGGGTTGCTGGTTGCTAAGCTGTCTTCTATGGGGGTTCGAGGGACTTTGCTATGCTGGATAAATTCTTATCTGACGGACAGGAAGCAAATTGTTAGAGTTAATAACTATCTTTCCCATGAAATCTTGGTTACCTCTGGTGTCCCTCAGGGATCTCACCTGGGACCTTTATTCTTTAACATTTTCATTAATGATATTACCCAATATATTGGTCCTTATTGGTGTCTGTTATTTGCAGATGACCTTAAAATATTCAGCAGAATTGGGTCGCAGGTGGATGCACTGTTGCTTCAGGAACGTCTTAATTCCCTTGTACTTTGGTGTGATAAAAATCTTATGCATCTTAATGTGGAGAAGTGCCAGGTTATGCGTTTTTATAGGACGAAAAATCCCGTCATGTTCAATTATGCGCTCCGCGGATCCGCTCTTCGTTCTGCATCACTTGTTTGTGACCTTGGTGTCACCTTTGATGCTGGTCTTACTTTTGTTCCGCATGTCACGAATGTAACTAACAAGGCATTGCAAATGCTGGGCTTTGTAAAGCGTCTAACTCATGATTTTCAGACTTTAACAGCCATAAGATTGTTGTATTGTGCCCTCGTGCGGCCATTGGTGGAGTATTGCTCTTCTATATGATCTCCATATTATGCAGTTCATATTCGGCACGTGGAGCGTGTTCAGCACAAGTTTCTTAGATGTGTTGCCTTCAGGATGAGGATTGTTGATCCTAATTATGATCAGATGGAGGCTGTTCTCAGCATAAATTCACTTGAGACTAGACGTCGCCATAAAGACCTCAAGCTGCTCTTTAGATATCTGGAATTCTAAATCTGACTGGCCTGGGATCCTAGGTAGGATATCCTTGTTCGCTCGGCCTCGTCATACTCGTAATCCCTTACTGTTCTATATTCCTTTCCACAGAACTAATTATGGCCAATATTCTAGTATAAACAGAATTCTGAAAATTGCAAACGATTTTTCTGGCACAGTTGATTTTTTTGGTATTCCTCGGAGTCATTTTTTGCGCCAGTTAAGACTTAATGTGGTCTAGTTTTCTATCTTAATCACATCAGCTACCCTGCTGTCGGTTATATTCTGTGATAATTGTCCGATCTTCGATGCTAATTAAATTAAATGATATATTCTGTGTTCTTTTACGTATATGTATTTAACTTATTGTAATGTTTCTCTTCCTTAGAGCATATTTTAACTGTAGGTTAAGTAATTTTTATAAATTTCCCACTTTTGTATTTTTTTTGTTGCCACTTTAAAATTGGGCTTTATGCCCGTAATAAACAAATAAATATTTTGTTTCGCTTTCGCATACACTAAGAACGAAAATAATTTGAAATCTACAGGGTTTTTCAAGGGGAATAAAGTTGTATTTTAAGCGAAACACCTTATATATTATTGAATTCATCCAATGTGTGGAAATTTTTCAGTTGTAAGTGATATAACGCCAGCTATGCATATATATTTTTGTTGTGAAAATTTCTTTAGGTACGTTCAGCACACTTTTTCCCAGGTATTGAATAAGAGTGAGTCGTCATGCACAGACAACACCTTCTAAACAAGAAGGCCTGATATTTAAATCTAAGATGGTGTCACGGGTAGGGGGCAGGCTCGGACAATGGAAAACGTATTAACTTATATAAAAACTACTTCTGTTACTTTTTGACTTCTAAAAAATACATACCTAAATTATTTTAATAGTTAATTACATGCCACTTACCAAAATAATAACAATATATCGTTTGGGAGCAATACTCATCATAGAGTTAATAGGTAGTCAAAGTAAATAGGTAAGTAGGCATTATTATTATATAGCCACAAAATAAAAACCTTAAGGGCTTGTTTGTTTACTTCAGGCAGACAGTATGTGAATATTAAAATTTCAGTTATTTTAAATATTACTAGGTATTATCAGCTCGGAAATTATAATAAATATTTGTGAAAACACACATTGTACCAGGGCAATCAGTTACTAACTATAAACTGTATACAGTTAAGTATTTAATTGTATAATGTAGAATAATTATAGGAAGTATAGTACAGTGTAGTACGGTTAAGAGTATATTTTCACGAACACAGGGCAATGTCCTTGCAATTAATACAATAAATGATCTGCTTTGTGTAAATTGTTCACTGCAAATGCGCAAATTTCAAAATTTTCAACATATTGTATATTAAAAACTCGACATATATCCTTTCAGCATTAAGTTTCGGTCCCAAAGGGGGTGGCCATATTGGCTACTGTTTTTCTTAGTTCCACGGCCTTCTTGTCTAGAAGGTAGTAGCTCGGGTCTTTTATACTCATTCGGATAAAGGCGTCTCGAGTCTACTTGAGCCAAACGAGAGTCAGTCACAAGAGGTTTAAGATATTTAAAAAATGTATTTTAGGCTGTATGTATTAAAAGCTTGGAATGGTACTTTTTTATTTGACGTAAACTGGCATTCTTTTTCCCAGACTTTTTCAAAAAACCATTTTTATAATGAAAACCAGGCATCCACGTAGTAGATAAAACTGTAGTTTTCGTTACCACGGTTTTACATATAAAAATATTATAATTTTGAAAAAACCGTTTTGACATTGTGGCATAGAAAAATCCCAGTATTACAATGTTAAATAGAAACATTACTATTCCATAAGAAGTAGCCTAAAAATACAATTTTTAGAAGCTTATTTAAAATAGTTATTTATGCAACAAGTGTGTAAAGTGACTCTTTTTTTATGAATGGGAATATTGCCAATCCCATGAATAAAAAAAGGGTACTTTACACATGAGTAGCATACAAAATTTTTTCTACTATCGAAAAATATATGAAAAAACAAAAATAATATTAAACTACTTTACGCACTAGTGCGTAAAATAAATTATTTTACGCACTAGTGCGTAAAAACCTAAACGTCAAAAAATATGTCAGATTTACTTTACGCACTAGTGCGCAAAATTACTTACTTTACGCACTAGTGCGTAAAATAACTTACTTTACGCACTGCACATTAAAAAGGCCTATTTTACGAATCTCAAAGAGTGCGTAAAGTGAGTATTTTACGCACGGTAGTAGAAAAACAATATTTTCTAATCAGCTTGGTTAAATGTAGCAACACGTTAATCTAAGCTAAGCTTTTAAATGAAAAAGAAAAGGGATATCTTTAAAAATAACGATGATATGGGGTAGGAGGGGAACTTCTACGAGAGACTCCTGTAATATTTACTTAAAAAAAAGATATTATGAGGCTATATTATATGAACCTTTTCAACTTGTCTCTGCCAAGAATACAATTTAATCATAACATTTGGCAACACTCTACAACATACTTTCCGAGGTCTAGATAGATTATTGGATTCCTGTCCTGACCCCACCGGAAGCAATAACCACCCATTGCTAGAAAACTCGCCTATACTTCCCAACTTGGGGTAAACAGATAAATAATGGATCTATTGCGTGTTTGGAATGAGAAATTTCGGTTTTACTTCGAACAATTTAACCCATTATCTCTCAACAAAATGAATCACTTAATGTATTACACCTCGACGTCTATGCATAATTTAGCGTTGGTAAATTGAAGATGAATGAAGGCGGACAATTTTATGATTTAGCTTTTACCTTGTATCATTAAGAACAATATTCTTGAATGGCGTTCAAATATTTCAGCGAAACGCTAATTTTCAATACTGTGCATTAACATTTATAAAACTATTGATAATTACTTTCTAAATGTTAATCTATCGATAGTAATGTTATCGAAGGCTAATTCAACACTTACAACGCTACAAATAAAAAAACACAAATAACCTAACACATTATAATTTGAATTAAGTTGGCACCGAAAATTTTAGATAATTGCTTTTAATTAATGATATTTACACAAAAGTAGAAAAATCCTGATTATATATGTTTGGGGTTGAATAACAAAATTTCAAGTACTTTAAAAAAGTTGGCAGGTTAAATGAAATTTAAATACCAAAAAAATTAATAATCTACTTAGTATCATTTGACCTGGATGAGTTTTTCAATATGTAGACATTAATATCCTATTGTTTGTAACATAGTACAGTGTCTTTTTCTTTTTCTTTTTCCACGTCTCCAAACTTTGTGATTGCAGCATGAGCTCACCGAAAGCATTAACCATTTCTAAACAACCACCATAGGCTTCCAAACTTCAAGTAATAATAAAGCGTGCGTTACGGTTTTGCTTCACGTAAATAATTCATCCATCATCTCCCAACAATTAGTTATTAATTTGTTTCATGCCAAGGCATGCATAATTTTGCACTCATAAATTGAAGAGGAATCAAGACACGTACTTTTATGATATGGAGTAATAAATATTATTGCATGTTGATTTTGCAGTGGAATTCGATGAATAAGATCTGTTCTCACACACTGACTGTCCTTTATTGCAGCAATAAGTTATTCTCCTAATTTAACAGGTTTCCGATATTAACAGGTTTCATTTTAATTGAAGTGGCTAATGCAGCTTGTATTTGCTTACAACTTAATTAAAAAAAAAACAACAAGCAACAACCTTGTCAATTTTCCCATAATTTCGAAACATTAATAAAAAATTTCAATTCGAGTATATCACGACTATTTTTAAACATTATAATTTTGAAAATATAAGACCTACGAACTTCTCGAGCCATCCAGGCTTCAGAATACAATTTTAACATTACATTTGGCAACGTCCTATATTACACCCAGAGTTCTAGACTATTGGATTTCTATCTTGACCCCACCGAAAGTAATAACCATAACCATCGCCAGACAAACCGCCTAGACTTCCCAACCTGTGGCAAACAGGTAAATAATGGGGCGTTTGCGTGTTGGGGCTTAGAAATTTCGGGTTTGCTTCGAACAAGTTGATCCATTATAGCCCAACAATGAGTCACTTAATTTATTCCTGCCCGAGGTATGAATAATTTTGCATTGGGAAATTGATGATGAATGAAGTCAGAAAATGTTATGATTTGTTTTTTTTTTGCAACATTAAGAACTAATAATATATATTCGGCAAAATAATATTCTTCAACAGACAATGAAAGTTGGTCATCATAACAAGCAATAGCCTGAATTGAGCCCTAAATAAAAACAATCTCTGATTTCAAGATGGAATCCATTGGCGCAACCGAATATAATAACTGGGGGATGGGTTGCGAAGGTTTTAAAAAAATATTTAAAGATGTTAAAAACGGTAAAATGAACCCAAATAATTATAAGAAAATTTAAATGTTAACGTCTAAAGGCTATCCCAATGCAGTTGATAGCACAAATCCATGGTTAAGGCCATGTTCGTGACATGAACTTTCTTTCTTTTCTTATTGATAGGTCAGACATCATTTGCTAGAGACCAGAATGTGGTCAATCCGAAAACCTCCCAGCGAATGCAAATATATTTTTTTTATTTGGATAAAACGACTACGATTTCTATTCTATTAAGCTAAATATTATAGTTTAAGGATGAGAGAGGATTAAAGAGGTAAAAGTCGTTGACACATCCGGCCACTTTTTGAATCTTTTCTGACGACACTGAGCTAACAACTACGAAATAGACTTTAATCTAAGCCTGTTCTATGGGTCTTTGGATACGGCGAGAGGAATGATAGACAAAACCTTAATAAATTAATTACCAGAGGAAAACCACCTATACGGAATGAACTCGTTTTATAAAAAAAATTATGTGCTTCACCTTTATAAGCACACAAGTGAAGTGAAACTTCTGAAAGAGACATAAGGAATTGAGTTTTTATTTTTTTTTGAAGTTTTTCTTCTCAACTTTTGCCCCCCGGTTTCGACACTTTTAAAAAAAAATCCTTTTTTTTCCAAAGTTTTTCGCCGAAAACCGCGTTTCTCTAACCTTTTTTTATTAATTTTTTTTGTTTATTTCGTTTTATAATATTCTTATTAACTTTCCGAACAATGTTTTGTTTTTTTTATTAATTTTTTCTCTTATTTGGTTTTATAATACTTTTTAACTTTCCGAACAATCACTTGTTTTTGTTTTTTTTTTATATATTTTTCTCTTATTTCGTTTTATAATACATTTATTAACTTTCCGAACATTTTTTACGTTTTTTCAATTTTTTCCCATTTTTTCAAAAAAGTTTTTTTTTTGATAAACATTTTTTTCTTCCCATTTTTGCCTTCCCCGACCTCATAGCTGAACTCCTTTTTTTTCTTCTTTTTATTATTTCGTTTTATAATACTTTTATTAACTTTCCTTAAAGTTTTTTACGTTTTTTAATTTTTTTTTTTTTCATTTTTCGAAATTTTTTGGGTATCCTGGAGGTGGGGGGGTGAGGGGTACAATTCCTTCCCATCCACACTGATGGGTCACGGGGTCACACTGATGACCCAGTTTTCTTCCAGGATCTTCATTTTACCCCGGCTACATGTCTGAAAACTTTAACCCTCTAGCTATAAATACTGGAACATGCTTAACTAAAGGGGCGTTTCACTTTGATAAGCATTTCTTCTGACTTTACCCTCGCTAAAGAAGTTTCACTTCAAAAAAACTGCAACGAAAGTGGACATGGCCGATCCGGGACAATGAAAAACTAAATCGATTACATACTAACTATCGAAAAATATATAATTAAGGATTTAACAGCCTTGAACAGATTCACCACAGGTAACGATCATAGAGTGATCAGGACAAGGATATGTATTGATAGCAATCTGGAAATGAGCAGAAAAATTGCGGGAAACAAGCAACTGGTCATGATCAAACTTGCACAAAATAAAACTAGGTATATAAAAAGATAGACTAAACGAACAACTAACACAAAAATTGAACAGCAACAATGAAAATATAGATGAAAAAAACGACATATTAACAAAAACCATGGTTAAAATAGAGAAAGAAATCGCACAAAAGGAAAAGAAAAAGGAGGAGGGAAAAGAAAATCGATAAATTACGCAGACATTAACAAGACTATCAAGAAAAGGATAAAAGAAGGGACCAAGAAATAAAAATAGAAAGTTATACAGAATATCGGGAATATGAAACTAGGTAGATATGAAATACATAAAATAAAGACATGAACAGCGTAGAAACCAATATTAAAGAAGATATTATAAATACTGTTATACAATACAGAATTACAGATCCATACCAAACAAAAAGAAAATCACCGGAAGAAATCATAAAATAACTACAAACTAAAATAAAGAACGTAAACTCAGAACTACAACCAGAAAGAAGCAAACGGGAAATAAAGAGACACTGAGAGAAATTAAAAACCACAAAGCACATGGAAAAGACGGAATAACGATAGAAATGTTAACATATGGCGGATAACTGTTATTAATACTCTTCACACTCTCCTAAATAAAATATTGAAAGAGAAAAGAATCCCAAAAGACTGAAATGAATCCATAACCATCGTTCTACACAAGAAGGGAGATAAAGCATACCTAAAATCTAATCTACAAGCTCTTTAAAAATACCAACACCAGGCTAACAACAAAATTCGACGGATACCAATCGCAAATACAGGCCGAGATCAGAAAGGGTTTCAGTACGAGCGACAACCTATTAACAATGAAAAGTCTAATAGACGAGTCAACGAATATCACTTCCCACTATATATTGCGTTTATTGACTTCACAAACGCCTTTGACAGTGTTGAACCGAGCAGTGAAAAACTCATTAATTAACAGCATAATAGGCTACAGTTATACATACGGGATAACCAACTTACACAACGAAGCAATAACAATTAAAATTTATGAGGGAACAAGGTCAATAGAACTAAGAAGAGGTGTCAGATAGGGCGACACAATATTACCTGAACCTTTTAACCAAGCCCTAGAAGATGTTTGTAGAAAACTAGAATGGGGAAAAGGTATAAAAATATGTGGACAAAGGCTAACCAATCTAAGATACGCGGACGATATTACCTTGATAACATACAAGAACTGACCGAAATTCTGGTAGAACTAGATACAGCAGTCAAAAAGGTAGGCCTTATTAATATGAACTAAGCCAAGACAAAAACCATGACGAACACAGATGAAGACATCACAATCAGATTGAAACAAGAAAAAATGGAACAAGCATATCTGGGACAAATTATTAAACTCAACAAATAAAACCAAACAGCAGTAATCAAGAGACAAGTCAGATTAGGTTGGGCAGCATTCGGAAAATTAGGCTACATCCTAAAAAATGAAAGATATCCACAACACCTTAAAACCAAAATATATAATCAATGTGTACTCCCAAACATGAACACTCGCACAAAAAAAATTGAAAAACTAACAAACCACAAAGATCAATGGAAAGACAAATGTTACATGTAACTAGTGAAGTGCCCTGGGTATTTACCCAACGGGTAAATATATAAATACCGAGTATTTATCGGGTAAATACCCAAAAAAATATTTGCCTACCAAAATTTGGATTATTCCTTTTAACTTAAATTCCGACATAAAAGCATAATTAATTTCTGAGGAAAATATACATACGAGAGAATATTTATGTACAAAAATATCAGAAATTATTGAAAAATACAATCCAGAGAAGTTCCTTGTTATTTTAGGAGATAATACGTTAACATTAAAAAAAAAAACATTTACTTTTTAACTGAAAAGTACAAACCATTTTGTGCCTTTGGGTTAGTCTATGTCCCATTTTGCCGTTACTATGTAACGTAGTTGCAAATAATCACAAATATTCTTCAACAGTTGCACGGAGACAGTCTAAAAAATGTTCACATTTTAAATGTACTATTCACTAGGATTAACCGTGAGAGAAATATTACAGCCAGTTTAAAAATGTCAGTGAAAATCCGCTGGGGAAGTTTTCTTGGCACTTTACAAAGCCTTCTTACTTGCAAGAGTACACTGCAAATACTAGCAGTAAATGAACAGGCCGCAGACTGTCTACCAAAAGAATTATCGAACTTTAGATGACAATATCTTTTGGGTTCGAGTTGAAAAACTAATAATAATTTTACAATCAATTGTAATTTTGATAAAACAATTTGAAAGCAATTAATGTCTAAATCATAAAGTGCATCATGCTTTTAACGATTTGCAGAAAAATCTTATCTTTTTTTTACCACAATTCCCACTAACAAAGATCGAGGAAAACACTATTTTTCAGAAAACTAAAGAGATGAAATTTATTGCCTTGGGGGCCTTGGGGCCAATCATTTACCTGATTGAATCCTTCAAGTCAGGGTTGTCATTTAACTACAGAAGAGCATGTAGATGAAATGGAGTTTATTCACAAGTTTCAAGTGACTTGGCCCGTCACATTGCAAAAGATGGCTTATCGGGTAAACAATTTGTATGGATTTCTGCAGGATCAGTATCGCCAATTGTATGGCGGAAAGGTATCTGCAAAGTCAGTCTCGCCATTCAGAAGTTGCTGTACGTATATTATCAGCTCCAGTTAGCTCTGCAACAACTAAAAGTTCATTCAGTACTTTCAGTTGGATCCACAATAAGAAACGCAATCGTTTAACAAATACTAGAGCTAGAAAAATAACTTATCTTGCTCACAATTGGGAATTACTGCAAGAAAAAAAATGTAAACGCGTGAAAATGAAGTTGTTAATAGTATTGATACTCAAGAAAATTAATTTGCAGCAAACCAAAATCAAGAAAAGTCAGTAAATAATGAGGAGATGGCAACTAACAACGATAGTGAAGACAGTGATGAAATTGAAAGTGAGATGGATATTCCAAGTATGCCCTATGTGGATGAAACCGACGCTAGCTCAATGACTAGTGGAAATGTGTCGTGATTTAACTCAAGTGACTAATGTAAGAGGTAATAATATATGTAACTAAAAATAAGTCAGCAGTGATAAGTGCGATTTATATTTTATAAAATAATATTGTATAAAATACTTACCTGATAATTTTTGATAAATAAAAAATAGAATGGATTTTCTATCAAAAACTATTTTTTTTTAAACCCATATAAATACCTAATTTGGGTAAATGCATCACTACATGTGATACTGATGGACAGAAAGATTAATGAGTAGATAAGGAATAAAACGAAAGTAAGATATGTTAGAAGAGAGATAACAAAATCAAAATGGAAAGTCGCCGGTCACAAGAGGACGACCGATGGAACGAAAATATTCTAAACTGGAGACCGTGGGAAAATAAAGGAGTAGAGGAAGACCCCAAATTATGAGATGTGCGGATGACCTGAGGAAACGCGCTGGAACAAGATGGATGAACATGGTGACAAGCAGGGAAGCATGGAAAAGAATGGGAGATACCTATGTCCGCGCCTATGTCCAAAGGCTCGATAGATACATAGTACCTCTTCAGGAGAAACAAACATTTCCGTATATGAAAAGCGATCTTCTTAACGTTAAAAAAGGCTTATCAGATGTACAGGATAACGTGTGACAAGACTTGAAAACTTTAAGCAACATCTTAAATTATTTCACTACAAAATATAGAAGCCTACATTCCGTTTTTTAGAGATTCCTCCTTTTGTAACAATATTTCTTTTTTAACCCAACAATTTACGAGTGTCTCGTGACAGTAATTGTTTTGGATGCCATCAAGGTCGACAAATGCGGATACAGACGTTAAATTCATTCAACGAAGGGGGATTCTTTGTGAATATATTCGCGGATACACATGCGAGCTGCTGTATATATATATATATATATATATATTACAATAAGTAATATTTCACTTTTCGCATGGCCTCCTTCAAGAAAAGGAAACTAACCAGGTGCTAACCCAAACGTAACCCAAGACATACCCAAGATCAAGAAAAAAAAACTGTTTGCTAACCAAAACTAACCCAAAATCAAGAAAAAAACTGCTTAGAAACTTAACCGTAAAAAAAATAAAAAAAAGCAACGGGGTTTGAACCCGGGCCGCCGCCGATAGTCGCTGAATTGAGACCTAACCATATAAACCTCTAGACCACGACGGCTCATGCTGCAAATTGATTACATCGCGAAGACATCATATGGAATCGCTCGAGTCAACGCCACCTACACTAGATGGCGTTGGACACGCTTTTACCTTGATGGCAGCCAAAACAATTACTGTCGCGAGACACTCATAAAAATTTCACTGTTAAGGTACAGTTTCACAAGTTTTTTTGTTGCATAACATTCCTGTGATTAATAAAGATCTCCCGAATATTGACTATGTACAGGGTGATCCCCTATAATGTCGCCCCCCTATAACTTTTTTATTTTAAGTGTCCCAAAGAAAATAAAAGTATGGTTATGTAGGTACTGAAAAATACTTTTTTTCTGCGTATAAAAATTATTGGAAAAATGTTCAGTATACAGGGAAATCCAAAAAGTTAATTTTTTTTCAATGGAACACCCTATATATGAATTTATTTTTCGATTCCTTGTAAAATTCTAAGCATATTTTATGTATGATGTTATACCTCTAAAGTTAGTAGTTTCATAGATATAAACAGTTGAAAATCGGTACTTTGGCTACTTTTCACCTTGGTAGCAAGAAGATCATTAGAGATGGAGTACAATAAATTTCACATTCCTATCTTAACTTTTCAAGAGCTATCTGACGGTACTAACTGGCAGGCGGTACCATGGGTACCAAATCTGGTACCTCGGTAGGTACCATAAGTTAGCACCATCAGATAGCTCTTGGAAAGTTAAGATAGGAATGTGAAATTCATTTTACTCCATCTCTAATGATCTCCTTGCTACCAAGGTGAAAAGTAGCCAAAGTACCGATTTTCAACTGTTTATAGCTGTGAAACTACTAACTCTAGAGGTATAACATCATACATAAAATATGCTTAGAATTTTACGAGGAATCGAAAAATAAATTCAGATATAGGGTGTTCCATTGAAAAAAAATTAACTTTTTGGTTTTCCCTGTATACTGATCATTTTTCCAATATTTTTTATACGGAGAAAAAAAGTATTTTTCAGTACCTACATAACCATACTTTTAATTTTTTTGAGACACTTAAAATAAAAAAGATAAAGGGGGGCGACATTATAGAGGATCACCCTGTACCTAATAATCCAACAATTCGATAAAAATCTTTTGAACAACTAATCTGAACATTTATTTGTCTTTTGGTGGCATAAAAATATGAATCTGAATTTTAAGTTTTATTTTGAATAGCACAAACTCCAAGTAACACACAATACGTGTAGATGTTACAATAAAAATAAAAGGCAAACTTGAACCTCCGGGAAAAAATATTACGAGAAGAAGAGCATAATGATAGCGTAGCCAATTTAAAATTATGAGCTTTTGCAATGTTTCAGAAGTATTGTCTACAATTTGTAGTGTGTTTATCACTAAAATATTCAATCTTTAAATACGTTTATTCACTATGCCAGCAAATTATCATCATCGTTCATCGATTGTCGCATTCGCTCAATTAATTCTCGATCTACCGATTTCTGCTTTCGACCAAACTATCTTTGACCGATTGTATTTAGACCAATTATTAATGTATTTCAACTTCAGATATATTCTATGTTGGGGTTTGGAACCTTCGGCAACATGCACTAAAACGAAGTTTTATCCACAATACCGAAACAGAATTATTGCACTCGACGCGCGTTTCGCTAACCGTGTTAGCATCATCAGGAGATGATTATTGATTATGATTTTAATCATCTCCTGATGATGCTAACATGGTTAGCGAAACGCGCGTCGAGTGCAATAATTCTGTTTCGGTATTTTGGATAAAACTCCGTTTTAGTTCCGATATATTATTGATTCTTGCAAGAAAGAAAAGGTGAATGCAAGCCTTTTCCAGGGAAGAAACCTTCGGAAATTGACGACGATGTTAAAAATCGTATAAGAAGAAAAGCCCTGGACAAAATTTTGCAAGTCACTAAGAATGACGAAAATATGACCCATCTATCAAGAAGTAAACCATGGAAAATTATTCGTGACATGAACTTCCGCTGGAAAAAAACAGAGTAGAAAACCTTTTCTTATTGATAGGTCAGACATTATTTGTGGGAGACGAGAATACTTTAGGTCATTCCAAAAATATGGCAGCGAATGCAAAAAATATATATTTGGATGAAAATTGACTGAACGAAGCACACACCGTATCAAAATGGTAACATAGTGAAAAAAAGAACTTTTGGAAATTGTTATGCACAATAAGTTAAAGTTTGAAAATATGTTATTATGAGATGGCAAAAGATCGAGGTATTATTGTACAACGGCTTACCCCCCTATTATTATGAGATACATGTGCAGAAGTAAAAGATTCTGTTGCTAAGAACAACAAAACTTTTAAGATCCAAGAAGTGCAACAACTCTTCCTGGGTTTATTGGCAAATATAACTGCATATTATACATAATTTCATATTCAGTTAAATTAAAAATTAAAACTTAGCTCTCCGACAATGGTGCCCCGATTCACTACTTATCCTTCATTCGCACTTTAGGGCACTATTGCTCCTGGGCTACAATCTCTATTCTATATGCTAAATATATTTAGGATTAAAGAGGTAATGAGGTGTATTGACAATCATGACCGCTGTCTGGAATCTTTTATGAGGGCCCCGAACTATCAACTCCTATAATAGTTAAATTCTCCATGTTTCAAATATTAAAACATTTGTTAACCAATTGTAAATCAGATGGATGGATACTGAAAAATATCGCTCAGTATAATCACAGCAGTAAACATTTTTTTTGCAATTCAAGGTTTCAAAACAATGGATAATCTAGTTCAAATTTCGCTTGATTATTATCATTCATTATTTGTTTACTGATAAAACTGCGCAATGTGTATCGTCGTTTTTAATATAAGACAAACGTAGTAATCAATGCCAAGCCCCCTATTAAAATAATTATATGAATCTCGTATTTGTATAAATATACAAATTGGGTATTGTTAAGAAATATAGACGGTTTTGGCTAACAAAACAAATAAAATACATAAACTTATTTACGGAGATATTTATCAATCATCAACTCACATGTTTACGGCGCGGCGCGGTTTCCTCAGAAATTGGATTTTTAATAGCAAATCAATATGAACTATGAACGATTCTTTATATATTGAAAAAATATATTATTGTCGTAGTGTTTTATCTAAACCAGTACTATTTCTTAGCAACACTGTCCTGGGTAATTATTTTCAATATCACAAAACCCAGGGGCGTCTTCTGGAAAGAGCAGGCCACTCGTCAAATTATTCGTTTATATGTGTAAAAAATGCCTTCCAAACTGGTTTGCGACTTGTGAAAATAATATATTTTACTTTGAGATGAATTGTTAGCCTTTGTGCACAAATACTACTTTGGCAATTTAACTAAAGAGAGGTGGGATCTTGAGCATAAGTGAACTTAATCACTTCCTAATATCCCATATTTACATTTTTAGAACTTTAATTTTTTCCATAAAGTTACGAAAATATTGTAAGCTTGGCAACATTGCGTCATACGTCACTCGATTCCCAGCCGACATTTTTAATGATTCAGACAGTCCTTGTTTTAAGCATTAAAAGTACGTTTTTTTTTTCAATATAATCATTTATTTTCCAGATTTATGAATAGTCTATCGAAAAAGACACATATCAATATTGAGTTAAGGATATTCCAAGATCAGAAACTTGGGATGAAAATCACATAGCGGGTATTGATCCGATGAAAGGGTCCAAGAAGCCCAATCCTCCGTTGTATTTAAAAACCCCTAAAAGAACTAGCTTAATAAAACACTTTTGACAAAAAAAAAATAGAAGATTTTTTAGTTAATTTCAGAACACTACTTGCAGGAGAAAAGTTTACAGAAGATGACATTTGAAATATAGACGAAACTGGATATACAACCGTGCAACAAGCAAAGAAACCAATAGCTCCCAAACAGCAAATGCAGGTAGGACAAGCGACCTCTGAGGAAAAGGAGCAATTGGTTACAATATGTTGTGCAGTTAGTGCATCTGGAAACAAATTCTTCATTCAGGATATTTCCTCGCCTTAATTTTAAACATATAATGTTAATTCATAATTCCGAGAAATCAACTGGTGTAGGTATAGCACATTCAATCATCGGAGTGGATGACTGATCAATATTTTATTGTGTTTTTAAAGCATTTTCTTCAATATGTCCAGTATTCCTAAGAAAAAAGCACTAATAATTATGAATAATCATGACAGCCACATCTCATTTCAGTTTTTAGACTTTGCAAACGTGAATGGGATTATTCTTTCGTTGCCTCCGTACTTCAACTATGAGCTACAGCCATTGGATGTGGCTCATTTAAAAATGCGAATGACTGGATGATTGGACATCCCGGAAGAGTTATTACAATTTACGAGATTGCTGGTATTGTGGGAAAAGCATTTCCTCTTTCTATAACACCTCAAAATATAATACGTGGCTTCAGAAAGACCAGCATACATCCATTTAATCCAAATATTTTAAAGGATGGGGATTTTTGCCAGCCTTTGTTACTGATAGACCAGCCTGAGACAGCAGACTCTTCAAAATAGTATATTTGTTGAAAATCGACAAGTGACGGATGTAAAATGTAAAATTAAATATTACATCACTTGAACCAAGCACCGTTTCATTTGTTATTAATTCCAAAAAAAAGCTTTACCTCAAGTCACAGATTTTTTTATCTTCACTCGAACCAGGTTCATCTTCGTTTACTATCAGTCCCAAGAAAGTTCTACCATATCCTAAGCCCGGAGCCCGGAAAACTCTAAGAAGGAAAGTAAAAATAAAATCGGTCATTATTACAGATACACCAATAACGAATCACCTGTAGGTAAAGAACTGAAAACTAGCAAGAAAAAAAAAATTACAGACCTAAATCAGTCTGTAGATCTTATGGTAAAACGAATTAGGAAAAAAGCAGAAATGAAACGAAAATAAGGATTCAATCAGTGAAAGGAAGAGCTTGCGTCGAATCATCGTCCGCCGAATCTTATGACGAAATTTCTACAATTTCTTATGAAGATGTGAGAATTCTGGCGACGAAGCACCAAAAGAATTTGACAAAAACGAAGAAAATTTGAGATTTTGTCTTTCAAAGGTGGCAAAAGGTTAACTTCACTTTCCTGTGTTATTGGTGAAGTTAACGAAGATGAGGGTGCAATTTTTACACACATTTTATCTTAGCAAACGCATGTTAGTTTTGTAAGATTCGATGAGTAAAATTCGAATAACGTCTGACCCGGCATGAAAGGCGTTAGATGTTTTCGAAAAATGTTAAGAATAAAATCAGCTGCTTATAGGCCTTACCTTTATACTATTATAGTGTTTAGATATATTTTTGATTATCTTAACGTTTAAGTATGTTTACCTACATGCTTGTAGGTTAGAGTTTAGTGTAAATACGTAATGCTTTGTTTTTCTAAACATATTGGCATTCTATTTAAATGGTCAAGTATCACAGGGCCCTTATCATGTATCTCCACATCAGGGACACTTGTATCAAAATGCCTTGAAATTATAATTGAAACCTTAAAACCATCAACCCTCCTAATTTAAGTCAAAGCAAGCTAACGTACTTACAAGAGAAGATATCAACACATTTATTAATATGTACTTAAGTATATATAATGAATAAATGAATACTGACAAAAAATCTAAATTTTAGGATTGGGAGGGAGGACACGGAAGGAGCCTCCATGTAGATTGCGAGTAGAGAGTGTTTACAGCAATCGGGCATCCCATGGAAACGGCACGAGCCGGCTTATCCTTCCTACACCGAAACACCAAGTGATCAACACCAAATGCGACATTTTGGTAATCCAAAAAACCCACAGAGGCCCAACTGCACGGAGACTTAAAATCAACTGGTCTTAGAAAGGCCCCATGACCAATACGGAAGCGCCGTATTTGCAAGACCTGATCTTGATGTCCGATCTGCAGCAGTCACGTCACATAACAACTTTGAGATTCTGACAGTGGACGTCAATATACAAACAGCCCAATGCAGCCTTCGAATTTCAAGAGGCTTCTAACTTCCAGTCGCAAGATAGGAGGATTGTGCTGGGCGATTTCAACTACCACAGCACAATATGGGGATATAGCCAGACCGACGAAAATGGAGCTGAACTGGTAAATTGGACAGAACACACGAACATACACCTCGTACACGACCCCAAGCTACCTCCATCTTTCAACAGCGGTCGTTAGAGAAGAGGCTATAACCACAGCAGTAAGACCTGAAAATGTTCCCGTCAAAAGGCGATTTAATTTCAAAAAGGCAAGATGGAATGAGCTTGCAGCTGATCTGGACCATAAGATCCCTAGAAGCAAAGCCCGAAAACTATGATGATTTCATCGACATCGTCAAGAGACTATCAAGAAAACACAACTCAAGGGGATATAGAACCGAATATATACCAGGTCTTACTCCAGAATTCGCAGACCTGATGACGAGGTACCGAACTCTATACCCTGACGACCCCTTCTCTGAGGATACCATAAAAACGGCCGAAGATCTGATGCCAGCAATCTCTAGAGCAAACTCCGATAAGTGGGGAAGGCTAATAGAAGACCTGGATATGCAGCAGAGCAGCCGACGTACCTGAAAACTTATCAAAATTCTTAGCAACGACCCCACAAGCGCTACCCCGAACCTGACATTACTCACTCCAGACCAGATCGCACACCAACTGCTACTGAAGGGAAAGAGCCAAAGAAGGGCCTCCAAAACTCAAATACAAATGGATCCACACAACGAAAACGACTGTCTGCCTAAGCCATTCACAAACAGTGGATTAAAAACGCCATTAACAGCTTAAAAAATATCAAGACTGGAGATCTATAATTATGATCTAAGAACAGAGCAAATAAAACATTTTGGAACTGCATACATTACATGGATCACCAACTTAATGAACTGCTGCGTAAGGAAGTTACAAATCCCAAAAATATGGAGGAAAGCTCGAGTGGTCGCGCTGTTGAAACCGGGAAAGGACCCTGCAGAACCTAAAAGCTTTCCACCTGTATCACTTCTATGTCATATCTTCAAGGTCTTCGAAAGATTGATACTTAATCGTATATCTAGTAAGGTAGACGAAAGCATAATACCAGAGCAAGCAGGGTTTAGACCGGGAAAGGTCTTGCTGCGCCCAAGTTCCAAACCTAACACAACATATTGAATATGGCTTCGAGCGCAAGCAAATTACCGGTGTAGCTTTTATAGGCCTGAGAGCGGCATTTGACACCGCAAACCACCAAAAAGCAGAGGAAAAATTGTATTATGTTACCAAAGACCAGAGGAACGGCCTACCACAGGGAAGTGCACTGGCTCCAATGCTCTTCAACGTATACACAAATGACCAACTAACCGACTAACAGACACGTCGTTTCATCTACGCAGATGACACAGCCATCGCCGCACAAGGGAAAGGTTTCGAAGAGTTCGAAAATAAACTAACTACAGCCTTGGGAAACATGACACAATATTACGACATAAATCAGTTGAAGCCAAACCCCAGCAAAACCCAGGTGTGTGCATTTCACCTGAGAAATAAAGATGGTCGCAAGAAACTGCAAATCACATGGAGAGAACAAGAACTCGAAGCATGCGACACTCCAAAGTACCTAGGCGTGACACTGGACCGCACACTATATTTCCAAAAGCAATGCCAAGTTTGTCCAATGCACGCAACAACTGCAGACATGCCCACAACAACGCCACATACAACTGTGGAATGACAACACCCAAATCTGTGGACCGAACCCAGGGAAGAGCTGCCACCGGGAAAACTTTTACCATACGCCACATGGAACAGCCTAACAGACTGAACAGACTAAAGACAGGGGTGACGCGCTGCAAGTCAAATAGGATGAGATGAAGAATACCTGTGGATGGATGACAAGCTGTGCGACTGCGGGGAGCATCAGAACGACATCGAAAGTCACCTTCTCACATGTTCCAATATGGGAGAGGCATGTACGATGGAGGACCTAATCGTGGCACATGACAAAGCGATAAACGCTGCCAACTATTGGAACGGAAGGGTGAATGTAAACATTGGTGTCTCGGTCTCGGAAAGTAAAGTAAGTATGATTGGCAGTATTTTTACATAAAAAAATAATAAAATAGAAAATTAATACAGTTTTTTAAACTTTAATTTTCCTATTTTTCTTTTCAAGTGGCGTCACTTTTTAGTACATGGAGCGTGTCGTTGCGATGAGATGGTAAAAATGGTGGTTGATGACGTTAGAGATATGGATGATCTAGTTGTAGCTAATATTCCTGACTCCAAAACAAAGATGAAGAAAAACGTTTACTGCCGAAACTATAGAAGGAATTCCTATATTGAATATTTTCTGAAAATATATATCTTCGAGGTCTAAAAATGCAGAACTTAAAACGTGTTTTCGTTCAATATACTTATGGAAGATGTGCTACGTCCATTTAAAATTGCAAGCTTCTTAAAGTTAGAAAATATCGAACACTATACTGCTATACAGGACATAGTTTTCGGAGAACTTGCTTGTAAATGCAGGAGCAGGTGACCTTCTAACTTTAAAAGAGCTCGGAAGATGGAACACATATCAAATGTAGTTGAAAGCTACATTGCTGATTTAATATCCAAAAGATGTGCAGTTCCAAGCAAAATTATTTCTGGAAATAAAATTGTGTATGCGAATAATATGGAATTAGTTACCCCAAGCACATCTGGCGTTTACTACGACGATGACCCATTTCCTGACAGCATTTCTTCCAAAAGAGCTAATGAACAAAAATTATGAACATTTACTCGTCAAAATGAAGTTTTGGAGGTATTTCCCTTAATGATTTGTATAATAAATTTTAATCATTGTAGATAGGTATTTCCAAGATTTTCTTATGTTTCTATGTTACTAGTTTTGTAAGTCGTTTTTGATTTAAATACAAATCTATACTTGAACTTGTTAGAGAAAAAATAGAAACTGCAATTTGGGAAAAAAATAAGAAACAAAAAGATACATTGTTTGGTATTCCACTCTCATTTTCTAAGGGGGTCGTAGAGTAGTAGAAAAATAAAGTTAAAAATTCCGTTGGTCAGATATTTCAAACCTTTTTGCAGAGTCACTCAATCTGAACAACCTACTTCTCCAATAAAATTGCGTTACGTATAAGTTTGACACGGAAAAAAGAAGGTTACAATATTACACACTATAGATAGATGCTTTCATTATATAATACAAACGTAGGTAAGGCTTTTTAAAATATTAATTCCATAATGACTCATACTGGTCCGAGTTAGCGAGCATATTCGAAAACTAATTACTGAAACACTTTATCGATAGCGTTCGATGAATTAAATAAAATTACTGCGTTTAATTATTATCCCAAATATTCATTAGCATTAAACTTCTTGAAAAATTGTATTTTAAGTACCCTCCTTTGTATAACATATTTTATTATACCTACCTGAACAGATGCCCCAACCGCTAGCTAATCCCTTAACAATGGAATTTATGACCAGTATAATAAAGCAAGCCATTTAGTCCTTTTTGTATATCTCGGAATAAAATGTATCTTAATCATTGTTAAAAGAACAAATCAAACATCAAATTAACATAACAGTATAAAGCTCTGTATTATGCTAGGACGTCTATGTTTACGTTGCAAGAGACTTACAAGAAACTCATATCTCGTTTAATACTATCAGCAAATAAAATAAGGAACTGCGGGACGTGTTAGGATGTTGACACCATATTGGCAATATCCGCCGGGATTTTTTGCCAACAGCAGAGCAAATATGATTTGCAATTGAATAGGGAATCAGAAGAAGCTTCGTCTAGAGACCAGATCTGATATTTTAAACCACAGGTTTATAATTTTGAGACAAAATAAGTCGTTTTATACATACAGGGTTTCTATATATTGCACAGGTGTATAGGGCGAAATTTAAAAAATAAAAAAAGCATGAATTTTTTAACCCAAAAAAGAGCAAGCTTTTAGTTTCCATAGATTAGCTTATAATACAAAAACCAATATTGAGTGTTAAAAATTCGCTATGCACGGAGAGCTGGTTACCTAAATGTTTATTCTTGTAGCGATTTAAATACTGCTTTTGTTCTGTTTAATAGTTTTGTATATTATTTTAATCTCCACTTTCCCGATAGAAGGTTCTACTCTTATACCACCGGTCAAAACAATAAAGTAAAAGTTTCTAGCTATAATCTTAAACATTTATTTCACTTAACACATGGAATTCATGTGTTGTAACAACAATATACCGATGTAAAAAGAAAACACGAAAATTTGATAAAGAGATCAAACAAGACATTTTATCAATACAAAATATATAAATCTGAAAATCCAGGCAACACAATATAATATGGCAAATTGTATCCGAATTATCTAACCAAAATAAAAGAAAATTATGCAACAGCAATATTTTGAACTGATGATGGAACGTAATATTTTGATATCAGATCCAACTAAAAATGCTGAAATTTTAAACAACTTTTTTATTGAAACGCCCAAAAATTTAATAAAACAAATTCAAAATTTAAACGATCTAAATTTGTAAAGGGACATAAATCCAGAAACTTTTACCTAAAGCAGTTATATCGAAGATGACCTATTTAATCCATTAAACAGTAAACTAAAAAATAAAGTCATCTTGTCCTGATGGGGGTTCATAATAAAAAAGTACTAAATTTATTTTTTATTTTTGTTATGGCAATATCACACACACTAAAGGGAGCTCCCTTGGCTCTCAACGAGGTGGTAGGTAGGTTGTAATTAGGGGAAAACAAATGTCCTGGGAGTGAGTTCCACAGTGATGTAGTACGCCAGACAAAGGAGTTTTTATAAAGCGATGTTCTAGGTGTTTCTAGTTGTACAACGAACGGGTGCGCTCTTGCCGTCTGCCGTGACTGTCTGACAGGCGTTGCAGAGGGCGGGATGAGGCGGGCCAAATCCTGGGAGCATCTGCTGTGAAAATATCTGGTCACATGTCTGCGGTATTCCAGACTATCCAGATCTTCGGTCAACGCTGGATCGCCGACGAGACGCACATCTCTCTTCTGAATGGAATCCAGCAGCTTTAGGGTGTGCTTTGGTGCGGCACCCCCAGATGTGTGATGTGAATGTATTTCAAGATGGCGCCGACTAAAGGTAGTCTAAAAAGTAGTGCGGAAGAAAAAATTGAAAAAACGTATCTAAAATGCTGCAAAACGAAAAGCTTCAGCTGTGCTGTTTGTATAGTGTGTGGAGAAGCGTTTCACAAGTCCTGTGCGTCGAGAGATTGGCCTGAAAAGCTAAAATTCATAGATGAGACACGAGTTATCTGCTGTCAAGAAAGTGGGAATAGTGCGAGCAAAGAACTAAAAGACGTCCAAATCGAACTGCTGAGAAGAATCTTAAGTAAAATAGAAGAGAAAAATAGTATTTTACAGAAAAATGTGGACTTATGGAAGGCAAAGTAAGTATGACTCCATTGCCTCAAAACATTCAAATTCCAGACATTCCAAAGATTCTCCTCCCGCCAACGACCCCGCGGACTCTCCCTCAAACTGAAACTAGGGAATTGATAAATAAAGATGTTTTAGTGGATGACTTGCAAGTTGAATATGTAGTCTTTACGTACGTATATTTGAATAATAAGATATCTCTTCCCTTAAAATTTTCTGG
>MU183922.1:50474-97417 GCA_016904865.1 Pissodes strobi
TACACAAAGAGGAAGAAACACACCCGCAGATTTTTTAATGATGCGTTTTTCCATATAAATATATATTTAGTTTTTACGCTTCATCCAGCATACTAAAATATTGAGGATACAAAAGAGTTAAAGACAAAGATAAAGGGGTGTCTTTTGGAATATATGACACTGAAACATACTAAGTGTCAGGATAAAGTAAGCGCAGGACAAAATGCTGCTGTCGCATTTTCTTTCCTAACGAAAGGATGGATGATTTTAAATCCGACGCTTCATCTTTAAGGACCCACCATCAATTTAAATTTTTTTAGGAAGGACCTTTGATTTTTCAAAATCATATTTTTCATAAAGAGAAATAGAGATTCATCTCATCTTGTATAAAAATATTTGAGTGATATATAATTGGAGATGATTTTATAAACACCAAAATCTATTGAATACCGAAGAAGTAAAGAACCCAGGTTGGATTTAAAAAAATTAAGTGCATTTCAGAATCAAAATCTAACAATACTTTTTGCTATAGGAGAAAAAGTGTAACCTCATTTAGATATATTTCTGAAAAAAGAGAATTATTTTTGACGATTCAGAACTTTTTTTTATCATCAAGCTCACCCCAACTTTACCAAGTCTCTATTTCTCATCGTTCTCGAGATATCGAATAATGAGCTCGAATTTGTAGCACTATCTGACACTCAAAATTACTGAATGCTCTAAATTCTTCCAGTTAGGATACAACTGTCGCCGATACCTAGAACAAGTTATCAAAATAACCGGTATTATGATGAGGGTATTTACTATTTAGCGTATAGCTTACATGGATTTAGTTCTTGAGAAAAATGTCACAAATACACATTCACATAATATAACAAAGGATACAATAGTACAGACACCAAAATAAAATTCTATGTACATCACAATTAAAAATTAGATTTTAAAATCAAGGCCATTGATCAAGTCCAGCACAGAGTCGGTGGCCTCAAAAAAGTCGCTCTCCTCCCCTCCATATGCTGTGAGGGGGCACTCAGTTGCAATGTGATGAACAGTCTGGCGAGGTTCTCCGCAGTCATAAGTCGGTGTTTCAGTGAGTCCGCATTTATAGAACGAGTCACGTCAAATGCCGTGGGACGTTCTTATCCTGTTGAGTGTTTTCCACTCTCCATTCCTGGTAGGGATACTGTAGGATCGGTTGTTACATGAACTGCTTGGGCCGGCTTCGAGGCTTCCCAGTTTTCTTTCCATTTATCGGCCAAATTCTCTCCCACGAGTTGTTCTGCTAGCAGTAGCTGCTAGATTTCAGTTTCTGCAAGCCGGCATCAAGGTCACTGTGCACTGGGAGTAGGAAATTCAATATTAGTTTATTATATTCCCTAACTAAGCCCTCTTGTGCTGCGGATGGTGGGAGGTGCAATATTACTCAGAACCGGGAGCCAAGGCAAAGGTGTGCTCCTCAAACAGCCGCTAATCGTTCTCATTGTCTCATTGAGTTTGGTGTCGATAGTCTCCACATGACAGCTGCTTAGCCAGACTGGGGCACAATATTCAGGCACGGAGTAAACAAGGCTAAAAGCTGAAGTTTTAAGAGTGGATGCTTTCACGCCCCAAGTATTACAGCAGAGTTTGTGGGATATATTAATTGTGGTGTTTATTTTAGCTGCGGTGTTCTCTAGGTGTGTTTTGTAAGAAAGAGTTCGGTCCATTGTTATCCCTAGATATTTTGGGTAAGGATTGTAGCGTAGTAGGTTTGTTGAAGTACACTTGGGGTTCTAGTCGTGCTTGTTTATTATTTAGGTGGATCACTTCAGTTTTGTTCATATTATTAGGGATTAGTCTCCAGTCGGCGAAATATCCCCCCAGCGTGGCCAGATCTTCCGACAGCATGTTACTGGCCTCCGTCATGGTTTTACTCCGTGATGCAACTTTCTTGACGTTGTGTGTGGCATGTAGGAAATATATAGATTAAACAAGGCAGGTGTAAGTACCGAGCCTTGAGGCAGTCCATTATTGAGATCTCATTTTGCTCTTGCTCCCTCCTGTTATTATTTGGAAAGGCCCATCACAGAGCATATTGTTCAACAGGAATGCTATTCGGCTGCACGGTACCACGTTGAGAAACTTGTAGAGGAGTCCCTCCCTCCCAGACCGTGTCATATGGCGCAGTCAAGTCGACGAACACCACAGTTGTCTTCAGCTGTTTTTGAAATCCTGTTTCAATGTGTGTTGTTAAGCTGAGCACCTGGTCGGCACAGCTACGATATGGCCTGAACCCGCCCTGTTCAATAGGAATATGCTCCATTATCGTTGGTCCCAGTCGGTTTAGTAGCATCCGTTCCATGAGCTTGTAGCATGAACTCAATAGGGCTATCGGGCGAAAGCTTTCAGGCAGGTTCTTGGGTTTGTTTGGTTTTAGGATTTCGATTACTTTGGATTTCTTAAGTTCCATTGGGACGTGACCTGTCAGCAGGATATCAGAATAAAATTTACTCAACCACATTCTAGGGTGCTTTCCACAGTTTTTAGGGAATTCAAGGTGAATTCCGTCGAACCCGGGTGCTTTGCCAGATTTTGTGTCTTCCAGTGCCTTATTTACCTGTTCCACAGTGAATGGTCTGGAGTATTCAGGGTGGGCTGCTGTATGGCGGCGGAGTGTCAGTTGTTTCTTAATATATGTGTTTTGCTGTCTTATGCTCGGAGCCTTAGAGAGCGCTATTACTCGTGCAGCGATTTGGTTAGCTGATACTTCCGGTGGTTCGCGGGTGGGTGGGTTAGAGCTACCCAGCTTCTTCAAAAGGCTCCAGGCCTTCCGGCTAGATCACTTAAAGTCCATGCTGCCTGTCGTTTCTTCCCATTTCTTAAGGCGTTCTGTGTCCAGGCGGTTAAGGAGCTCATCAGCTATCTCAGAGTCTCCACTGTTCTGGAATTACTGGTAAAGTTTGAGGGATTTGAAGAAAACTAAATTGCTGATCACGAGGTTAGAGAAAATACAGCATAAGCATACAAGTCGACACACGAGTCTCTGTCTACGATGGCGACGTAGCGATAAGGGACAAGCAAATTCAGCGATAGGTGTCACGAGGTGACCACGTGACGTGTATAACCAATCAAATTAATAGTAGGTGCCACAAATAGCCACCTGTTCGTATTGTTTGGCGTTATGTGGCCATATTTTTCGATTAGGATTATTTTGATGATACTATTTTAATTTGAGCCATTTAAATAATAAAATTAATAGGATATAAACATGTTTTAAATAATGTTGGTATATATAAGGTACTACTTATTCTCAATTAGTAAATTAAATAGTAGGGTTTATACTGACTAGCTAGGTAAACTACTTACTAGAGATTTTAAATTTAAATTTAATGATGGTATGTGACAACATCGCTTGCTCATGCCGCATTCCTTCAGTAGACACAGACACACACAGACACTTTGCGTAGAACGAAAATATAAATTTATATACAGTTAACCATTTTTTAAAAATAACCTTTTATGGAGAGTGGTATAAAATGAAGTTGCTGTTTACTATATAGTAATCACAGACCTAGAAAAATAAGAAACTTAATTGTTTACAAAAATGTACTAAATGAAAAACCTTTGTATTCCATGCAAAAATTTTTAATCCAAAAAGGACGTCTAATCAGCGTAACAGAGCGCTTTCGGCCTTAGCCATCATCAGTGTTACTTGTCAGTTGGAACAAAAGATATCCACAAGAGGCACAAACAACATCAAAACGACAACGGTCACATCAAAATTTAAAAAACACTCTACATTATAAGAAAGGTTCACATAATTTAAACATTTAACAAATTAAAGCCAGACGTGGAAACCACGCTTTGATGGTATGACAAACATGATGTTGTTTGTGCCTCTTGTGGATATCTTTTGTTCCAACTGACAAGTAACACTGATGATGGCTAAGGCCGAAAGCGCTCTGTTACGCTGATTAGACGCCCTTTTTGCATGGAATACAAAGGTTTTTCATTTAGTACATTTCGTACATGCACACAGCCTTCACTCTTCATTCATTAATTGTTTACGTTTTAACACGATCCAGCATTATTCCGCCTTATGTTTACCACAATTACACCATAGCCAGACTCAAATATTTGTTACCCATACGTTGCAAAATGTCAGGGAGCAACCAAAACCACAAAATAATATGTATTTATTTGGCAACTACAATATTGTAGTTCCTAACCGTTGTTTTAATTAAAAATTAATCTATTAAGTTATCCGGTTGAGTGACCTCCATACTGGGTACGGTAGGTGATGCCCTGGCGCCATCTCTTCTGTCGGTTCTATATGAGTTTCTGTCCACAGCTTCGCGCCACAAAGAAGTTCTTCGTGTCTCCGGTGCCACGTCCAAAGGGCCTGTCATCTGCATGAAACTACGGCGAGACTTCAACATTTTTTTTTGCAGACGGTAGCCATATAGGGGATGACGGTGGTCGACAGTCTGTTTTCTCTTTTCTTCCTCGGCTGCGACCATTCTTCTAATTGGTGGTGGAGCTATGCCCACAATGGGGTAAATTTCTCGTATCGGTGTTGGTTTTAGGCATCCGGACACTATGCGCACAGTTTCATTTAGTGCCACGTCAACATTCTTAGCATGTGCCGAGCTGAACCGTACGGACGCAGCGTATTCCGCCGCAGAGAAGCATAGTGCAAGGGCAGAAGTTCGGAGAACTTGAGGTTGGGCTTCCCATTTTGTGTTGGTAAGTTTCCGAATTATGTTGTTTCTTGCACATACTTTTCCTTTTACCTCACTGCAGTGTTTCCGGAATGTCAACGTCCTGTCGAGTCGGATACCTAGATACTTCGGTGAGTCGTCATGATTTAGTATTTCTCCTCGCCACGTTACATTTAGTTTTCTCTTGGCGTCCTTATTCTTAAGGTGAAAGGCGCATACACTGGTCTTGGATGGCCTTTCGAAAGTTTTCCGTGTAGTAAGTGGCCAGGTCATCAAGAGCGCGTGTTAGTTTCCCTTCCACCTCTTCAAAAGTTCTTCCCTGGGCTGCGACAGCTGTATCGTCCCCCATAGGAGGGGGGCCAGGACACTACCCTGAGGTAGACCATTTTTCTGGTTCCTCCAACGACTCTTTCTGGATTGTAGAGTTACGAAGAAGCGTCTGTTTTGCAGGAGGCATTTCACTAGTTCAGTCAACTGGAAGTCCTTTGTTATGTCGTAGATTTTAGTCAACAGTCGCTGGTGGTTGACGGTATCGTAGGCAGCGGACAGGTCTATAAAAGCGGCTCCGTTTATCAGCTTTTCCTCAAACCCATCCTCTATATGTTGGGTGAGATTTACAGTTTGGCCGTAGCATGATTTACCAGGCATAAACCCCGCCTGCTCTGATATGATTTTAGCTTCGACTGTGCCTCAAATGCGATCCGGAACCATTCTTTCCAGCACCTTGTACAAATGGCAAATAAGTGACACAGGTCTGAAGTGCTTGGGCTCCGTTGGTTCCTTTCCCGGTTTTAGAAGTGCTACTACTTTTGCCTTCCTCCACACTTTTGGTATTTGCATATTAGTGATGCAGTCATTCATCATTTGGGCAATCCAGTTTAGGGCTACAGGACCAAAGTGCTTCATCTGCTCAGTACGCATGTCATCCAGGCCCGGTGCCTTATTATCCTTCATATGATGGATCACTTGCTTTACTGCTTTGCTACTAAATGGCATGGCAAGTGAGTCGTTTTCATTGGCAGCGGCGCGATTGATTTTGGTTTTATTACTTTTAGATGTTACTTTGCCATTCAATAGGCGACGATGAGCAATCTGGTCAGGTGTTATCGCAGTAAAATTTGGCGCCGGCGTCGTAGGATCATTGCTGAGATTTTTTTATTAATTTCCACGCTCGTCTGCTACTTTGTTCCATACCCAGACCTGTCACCAGTTTGGACCATTTTTCTGTTCTCGTTGTGAATACTGCTTGTAGTGCTTCTTCTTCTGTCTGAATTGTCTCTTCTGAGAAAGGATCATTTTCATACATAGTTTGGTATCTTTCAAGTAGTTCTTTAGATTCGTGTGTTAGGCCCGCAATATATTCAGTTCACTACACTTGGGATAAATTTCCTGCATACCATCTTTACCGCTCGAACAAAGTTGTCATAAAATTTACGACTTGGTTCCAAGTCGGTGATTTCTCGGTCTAGTGTTTCAGTATATTTTTGCCATTTTGCCTTTTTGAAGTTAAATCTTCTTTTAAAACGAACTAAGTCAGGTCTTACAGTAGCACTAATTGTAGAGGTTATAGGACTGTGTTGCGTTCTCGGGAGTGCATTTCCTACAGCTTTCGTTGTTTGAACGCTAATTCTATCGCTGATAAAGATGTTATCTGGGTTGTAGCCCCTACGCCATATTCCGCTATTAAAAGATTCCCCATCTTATAGTCGTGAATCAGTTTGAGGTTCATTCTTTCTGCCCATTGTTCCAGTCTTTCACCGTTGGCATCGATTTCAGAATATCCCCAAGCGGTGCTGTGGCAGTTAAAATCACCCATAACCATTCTTATATTCTGGGAATTAAATATTTTTGGTTCCACAAAGGCAAAAGCGACAGGAGGTGGTTTATAAATTGAAGTTACCGTGCATGAATTCATTTCAATGGTAAGTATTTCGATGTCATTTTCATGAGTTAAATAGGCAGACTTTATACCTATGGCCGGCCTAGCGAAAACTGCACTTCCATATTGTTCGTGGGGCCTCTCTAGTATAAGGTTCATCCCGTGGACCTTTGGTCTGCGACTTGTAATCCCTCGGTGTGTTCCCTGTATTAGGAGAATATCACATTTCATTTCACTGCATACGTCACTGAGAAGGCGTTCCTTATCTGCTGATAAGCCTTCAATGTTAATTGAAGTAGTCACCAATGCTGGCTTTGATAAAAGCCGTTTTGATGAATCCGATTTACGTTTCACTCTATACATATAACAATTCCGTTATTTTTTTTCAATAATTGTTCATATCAAATTTTTCAAATATGTGACGCTAATATGGATATGCAAATCAATTGTTTTCTAATTGGGATATTTGCCATTAAATTATATTAAATTAAGAAATTCTTAAGACAATATTAAACATACGTCCCAGTTGCACTGCATCAACTAAAACATGGCAAACAGCCTCATATTATTCATCTTGATACCCTGATAAATTCACAAAATTTTGTTTTATTAGATACTAAAAGCTGCTCGAGAAAGATCTATACATTTTCCCTATTTTCATTGAAACCCTGAAATATCCGTCACTAATTAATTGTCGACGTAACTGGTATAATCCCTTTGAAATATTGCAAGTTAATACCGAGCATACATACATAGGGTGTTACAAGTTCGGATCCATGCGTGCGGGGGGATCTCGGAAATCATAAAAGATAAGAGGTCGCTTAAATTGGGGGGAAGTTGCGGAATTTAATGATAAATAATATGTCGAGAAGAAACCTGATCTACGTCTTATGGATTTTATTAAATATCTAAAAATTGTTTTCATTTTATTCCAGCCTTATTCAAAGAGATATATTTTTCATTGCTACATTTTCTCCTCTAAAATTCTATCAGATTTTTAACCCGATCTTTCAGCCTTGAACCCTCATTAACAGCTTATTTTTTTTTAAATATAGACCTGGACATTTCCCAAAACTATGCGTCACACTCATATTTGAAGGAACAAAAATATTGAAAAGAAACAAATCGGAATAATCTATATATCCATATTAAAGGATAAATAAATAAATCAATAAAAATGACGATTAGAGTCAGAACAGGTCAGAACATCGAGTTTGAAACTTGACATCACCATATTTGCCAATGAACATTTAGCATTTATTTTGCAAAATTTCAAATTTATTTCAAAATTTGGAAAACCAGAGGAGATAGCTTAGATTGGGTTATCATTAAGTTCTGCAACTTTGCTCCAATTTAACCATCTCTCTATATTTTATGGATTACGAGATCCCTGTAACAGCCTGTATGTTCCCAAAGCCGTGACTGCCTGTAGGATATAATTTAACTTTCCTGCCACACAGAAAAGGAGAAAACAATAAGCGTTTAATAAATTTGCTTTTAATGGTAAACAAAAAGAAAACAAAATAATATATTGCCTAAACATAGTCGAATATACGTCTCGTTTTATGAAAAATATTTATTGCAAACTTTGGATGGGTAATGCGATGACAATGTTGTCGGGGCAAACGACAGGAGGAACGCTTGCACGCATCGCGTATTTAAAAGCCCATAAATAAGCCTCGTTTTAAAAGAAAATTGGGATGAATTAGTTTTAATTAAAATGCCCCTATATTTTTAAATTAGTCCGTTCACTCAACCGTTTCGTAAATAAATTGTGATATGTTCCGCTTACGGCTAAAGTTTTCATTTAATTCTAAAAAGGAAAAAGTGTGGACAAGATAATAAGATTTCACATGAACACATTTTAGGATATTTATTGCAAGGCGTATTAAGAGAAAATGTCAAATATCATTTGGAAAATTAAAAACACAATGACTCTTCACTATTTTTCTATATTAATGAAATTGATGAATAGATAGACGATTTGTAAACCTTTCGCAGGGGGAGAAGCAATACCAGAACAAAGGTAATTATTTACTTAATGATAATACTTAGATTGCAGATGACGAATCTCCAAACCAAAATCGCGACGTCCTCAATGTTTAAAGTATTCGTCGGCAAACTTTGCCAAACTTTCATGACGATAACACGATTATTTATTTCTTTAAATAGATGATGGAGCAAATCAGTTAACTAACACTAAAAGGCACAAAAAACACAAAATTAATTTTCACAGAAAACTTATACTGGGATATTAAAATATTACAGAATCACGCAAAGAAGCGCATCTACTGAAGTATTGGTAAAAGGTGTCATGGAATTTCATGGGATTCCGTGCGATTCATGCGGAAATTCCTCATAGAATTCCGGTGGGATTCTAATGAAAATGGGATCGGATAAAAACATATACGTTTTTATCAACGAGATTTACAGTTAACCTAGATATACCCAAAATCACACCATAGCCACACCATAATAGTATCTATACTCCTGGGAAACAAAAACCAACCTTTTTACCGAAACTAATCCTACCTCGAGTAAGTTAAATTTCAAAGTTCCCATAAGTGCAGAAAGTAAGGGCCACTCCTTTGAACTCCGATTTAAATTAAGCACTATTTTGAATATCATCTGATAATGTCATAAAACATTAACACTTATGCTAATTATTGTATTCAAAAAAATTATATCAGATTTAAATGAATGAGTGTTTTTGGCCGATGACTGTTACACTACAAAAAACATCGATGCCACAAAACCCACCTTTAAATTTTCGGCGTCACGCATTAAGGACCTGTTAACACGAGACAGTTACTTCTTTAATCGCTGTTAAATGACCGATTGTTTGGTAATGGACCTGATATAGGCGGCATTGTATACATATTTTAGAGGTCAAAGAAAAGAAGAGTTTTACTGCCTCAGTTCAGAATCCTTAAAAGGAAAAAGAATTTAGGAACGTGAAAATAATTTGGGTTTAAGTATTAAGAGTGTCATTATAGAAGCGGTCCATCAACCGCAGTTGTATTCTTATTTATGCTCAGACTCCCAGCGCAGGTTGAAATAACCATAATGGCTAATCGGACTATGTCCACCACCACTCTAAACTCTAAATAATTATGTGCTGCTAAATCAAAACTTGAATTCAAACCATTGTTTTTGAGCTACGCTATTTTTCTCCTGTAGATTTTGCTCTAAATAAACTCTAATTAGCTAATTTTTTTGTGCTGGTCGTCAGTAGGGTTCCTTGTTCGTTTTTTTTCTTTTTCCTGGCTTGATAAAAGATATCCGTTCTGTACAAAATATTGATAAAACCAGACAGCTAATCGAATTATGTTAAAATATATGCACAACTGAAAACCCAGCAACTAATATACCATAATAATTTTTGATAACTGGGATGAATTTTAAATAAGAAAAATCAAAAATCGACATTTACTTTTTGATTAATTCTGGCATATCACATATCAGTATCGGACATTTTTTCAATAATTCAGTTAATATACATTTTTAAGCAGACACTATTTTATTACGTCAAGACTTAGGCAAGACCCAAAAATCAAATAAGTATTACGGTATTTCAAGCCATTATTTTCTAATACGAGGGCAAGCTTGGAGGTTCATGATTAAAAAATGTACTGTACAATATTTGCAAAATCCGGTTCCAATTCAAAAGTAGTGAAATTGAATACTGGTACTTATATTTCCTTTGGAGTCCCAGACAAAGCAATAATTAGATATCTGAGTTTATATTATTAATGAAATTATTAATATATTCAGATAAATAAAATCTCAAATCGTAACTTTTTAAATGCAGAATGAACTTCTAAACATCTTGTCCTTGAATACGAATCGATATGTGCCTATAGTTTTCCAATTCAAAAAAAAAACTCCATTAATAAGATTAGTAATGTCTCGACTCTGCAAACATAAGATTTATAAAATGACAAAAGCAGTATAATAGCAATTTTCCTACTTTCCTTAAATAGTTGAGGCATGGAGAGGAGAAAAATATCACAAATAGACCCCCAGATAATTTGCTGAAAACTATACATTTTATTTAGCTATTTACATAGTTTAGAAGTTAACAAGGGAGCATTACTTTATTTGGCAATAAAACAATTAAAATGGTCTACGAACCGAAACAGAGCTGCTCGCCGGCCGGAAATGAGGAAACACGGTGTGTTATGGCCAGAAATTAATGGTAATTGTTGAAATGAAATGCTTTTTAGGAGCCGCCTTCTAATATTAAACGGATCTGCTTTGAGTTAAACAGTAAGAGGAATTTAACGAGGTACTTAAGTAAGATAATGATAGAGGATCGGGTCAATTAAAATCTAATAATATTTCTTTATTTAAATGAGTGCAAGTGTGGGATCGACATCGACAACTAAATTCAATTTTCTTCAATTATACGAAAATCGGTAGGAAATGACTTGTCTGGGGTCGAAATGCAAATACCCTGCTTCAAACAATGAAAATTTGCTTCTAGGAACCGAATACTAATAAAGATTGTAATTAAGATATAAAATACTCTGTCCCTTCTTAGAACGCATTGGTTTGTTTGTGCTCTTGTAATTTCTATTAAAATGTTTCAGAATATCGTAGATGACAAGTATTCTAAAATTATATTAGATCATAAAGAAAGCTCCCGGGTTTAACTGTTTGCCACCAACAAGAACTGAATATATTCTCCTTATAAAATTCCTGGGGGAGCCCCTGAATCATGCCTTACACCTTACACAAGATCAGAAGTGCCCAGCCCGGCCCGTCAAACGGTTCGAGCCAAATTTCTGTATTTTAAAACCGCGCCGAGCCGAGCAGGGCCGGCCTAAGTCAATCACTGAAAGGCGGAAGGCCATCTTGCAGTTCCTACGACTTCAAAGAACATTTTTTAACTAAAAGAAGTATGGCCACAGCTTAACTGTGTCCCCAGGGTTGCCAATTATTCAATGACATATTGTATTATACTATATTTCAATTTATTATTGATATCAATATATTTAATAGAGTGAAATTTTGAACGCTATCTATTCCGATCCGAATAGAAACGATAACACTATTGCGTACATTAAAATACGATACATTTTAACGGTTGCGACAATAATTCCCTATTCATCACTGGTCTATGGTGAGTGTCTTTTTAGCTATATAATATGGCTTAAAGGTGTTATTCATAAAATAGAATCGGATCGGGCCGGGCCGGGCCTAACAATTTATAAACTTGGCTCGGGTATACTCGGGCCGAGCTATAGTGACTCGTACCCGAGTCAGGTCGGGCCAGGCCTGAAAAATTCGACGCGTGTAGGGCACTACACTTACAAGCACGATGTCCCTCCATTTATTTTTTGAACCAATCAAATTAGAAAACTGAAACTTGGGATCTAGTAATAGTTACACGTTTTAGTGTTAAATTGAAAAATAAAAAAGTAAAGATGGTACTAGGAGCCATTTTGGAAATAAAACATTAAATGGGAAGGAATGGCTTGTGCTATATCATTTTGAACCTCTAAAAGAGGCATTTTTAATGTTATTAAACAAGAGAACATTCATACGCATTCAGTTCAAAAGATAGAAGTGAAGTCTTGGCAAATAAAAGTCTGTGCGAGATTTCTTGACGAACATATTCAAATACATATTTTATTGTTAGCAACGACAAAAAAAAACATTACTTATCTTGTATTGAAAGAATTTGACAAATGTGTTAGTGCTATCAAGCTAAAATATTTTAGTTCGGTTTTCGGCTTTAAACAGTGTCTTTTAAATGACCAATTTTCGCACATTAAAAAAAAAACAGAAGCAAGGTTCGTTTTCAAGATCGCCCTATCTGTAAAAAATATCTTAGGAAACCTGTGCCTAAATTTACACTAATAGGTAGAGTGAATAACAGCTACTCCAAACTAACCCATCTAGCCCAGACAGATGAGTAGAATGTTGCGAAATAACGACGGAAATAATTGCGGAACATCCTACCTGTTTGGGCTGGGATATTAGGAAACCACATCGTGGAACTTCTATTCATCGAACAAAACTTAACAGGAGAATTTTATTTGAGCATGTTGGAATATCATAATCGAAATCACTGAGGATAATCCAAATGAGTTCAATATGGAAATTTTATCCCAATAGGATGGAGCTGCTCCGCATTACTTCGTAAATGTGCGTAACTATTTAGATAGTATTTCCATGGTCGTTGAATTGGTCATCGGGGACCTATCGGCTCGCTCGGTCACCCGATTTGACTCCGTTGGATTTCTTTTTAGGGGTACTTGAAACAACGGATGCTTGCAATGGAACCTATTCTGATTTGCCAAAATATTGACATCATTGTATTTGAAAATGTTCGTCGAGAAAACTCAGACATAATTTATGTGTCAAGACTGTCAACAAGTACAGGGACTTCATTTCCATGCAGCATCTTTTGAACTGAATGCGTAAGATTTTGTCCCTTATTTGCACTAAAAATGCCGCCATTTTGTAGTGATGATTAAAGAAAAGCACTGTATAAAATACTATTCGTAAATATTGTCAATATTTCGGATATATTCGCTTATAAATAAATAAAATATTCCCTAGAGCGCGAATATTTCTACAAGAAATGGTGTCAAAATATAATAGTGGGCAATTTTACAGCGCGGCATTTAAATATCATTAATTCAGCACATGTATTTAACTAGGTATTTTGCAGAATAACAAAAAATAATGAAAATATGTCATAGTGGAATATTTACTGAGAATATTTTTTGTTATTCTACGGAAAAGCCAAATAAATGAAAAATTAAAATAAAAAGGTTCATTTTTAATAAACCACGAAGCATGAGAAAATAAAGCAAAAAGAAAACATCAACAGGTTAAGTTATTTAGATAAACAGAAGTGTGATTCATAAACTATAGGTAGAAAGTTAAACAAATCTATACGGTTTTCAACAAGTTTGTGTGCCAAAAATATAGAACTTTTAATATATTTTCAAATTTTCTCAAGCAGTAATGAATTTATTATTTTAATTCCGAGATTCGTGATCCCAAAATCCCGGTATCCCACGAATTATTTGTTCTCGAAAATCCCAGAATTATAAACATAGATCACGAAATATCTTTAATTATTTTATATTGCAATAAAAGTAGAGGAAATGTATATTGGAGCCAGGAAAAAATATATAAAATAATCTTGGTTAAATTCTACGGGTCTAAACGTTCGTGGTGTAAACGTACTTATATTTATTCTGGACGCGGCGTCATCCACTTCTTCAAATCTTTCGTTAGCCAAACAGTTGGAATTTTCGTGTTATTTCAACAAGTAGTTGAACGCATCTATTAGGCCAGTCATTGGGGATTTTTACATGGAAATAACTAGGAAATTTTGTAGGATTCGGGGTCCATATCTAAAATTCAAAAAATGCACAATGCGAGACTTGCCAAGATGGCAGCCAAAAACGGTTTTTGGCAAATCTCTCCAAAACTAAACGATTTTCGAAGAAATATATAGAAAGCAAAATTACAGAGGAGGAAATTTTCTACAAAAAACGTTCTTAGCATATTTTTGCCAAAGTTAACCGTTTAGGCACAAAAGTCGTCGTAAAGTTTAAAATTTTGCATAAGTTTTACGTAGAGGCGATTTTCCCAAATGAGATGTGTGATGTGTGGTAGGGCTTCCCAAAACTATTTATTAAGGGCTTTATGCAATTTTGTCATGAAACAATGACGTATCTTTTATCTAATTAATTCATTAATTAATTCATGCTATTAATTTTAATTATTAAAAATGCTGTACTTGTAGGCCTAATCCACTTGGTAAGTAAAATTACCTTTTCTATCTGCAGAGTCCCCACTGACCTGGTTCGTTAATATCGATGCTTTCAACGGCGAATATGTTATCTCTATTTCGAGATCAACGTCGATTTCTTTTAATTCGTCCGATTCTCACTCAGTCGACAAAGCGATATCGAGCGGTAAGCCCAAGTCATCTTCACCAGATTCGTCCAGTACCACTTGAGTGACATTTTCTGAGGTCTTTCCGTTGCAGCCTCCACAAATCCTGGCGCATTTTAATCCTGCTTATCTGCATCGCAGGCTTTACCACAATTTGTCTTGCACTTACATGACAAAAATACAGGTAGCTTTGGGAGCAGGATCTCAAAGTGGTTACTGGAGTGATACCAGTTTGGGTTTTCTTCCAATTCCATTCTTCAGCTTCTTTTGGACAGCCATACCATGCGGTTTTCGGTGGAAAGGATGCCAAATTAAATTTACGTTTTGTTACTGACTTCATAAAATACTCTTCTTCTTCTTCCGGTACCCTGTCCGTTTATCGAACATTGGCAATCATATTGGCTATAATAACTATGTTTATCGCAGCTCGGAATAGCTCAGCGGATGTTTTGCGATACCACTCTCGAAGATGTCGGAGCCAAGATGTTCTTCTTCGTCCTGGACCTCTATTTCCGGCAATCTTACCCTGCATCACTAAATGAAGGAGGTAATATTACTCTGGGTGCCTCATCACGTGGCCGAAGTATTCGAGTTTTCAGCTATTTATTGTATTAATTATTTCTGTGTTTTTCTTCATTCGTTGTAGAACCGCCTCATTTTTTATTCGGTCCATCCAGCTTATTCGAAGGATCCTTCTGTATACCCACATTTCAAAAGCCTCCAGCCTCTTCAGTAATGAGTCGGTCAATGTCCAACTCCCTACTCCGTAGAGCAATGTGGAGAATATATAGCAGCGTGTTAATCTGATCTTTAATTTTAAAGTTGTTTTGTTGTTTTTAATTTAGAGAAGGCGGTTCTGGCTTCTTCGATACGGATCTTTATTTATTTGCTCATGCATGTCCCAGTTGTCATTGACATTAGCGTCAAGGTGTGTGATGTTAACCTTTTCTAGCTGTGTCCCGTATGCCCTAATTTGTATTGGTGGTATTGGTGGTTTGCTGCCAACCATAACTTTGGTTTTTGAAGTATTGAGTCTTAGGCCATACTTGTTACATGATTCGGTCACTCTGTTTATGAGTATTTGTAGTTTTTCTTGACTAGCAGCAATTAGCACCGTGTCGTCCGCATATTTCAAATTATTTATGTAAATTCCGTTTATCTTAATACCAAGGTCCACTTCGTCCAAGGCTTCTCTGAAGATGTATTCAGAGTAGATATTAAATATCAAAGGAGACAGGATGCACCCCTGCCTTACTCCACGCCGTATTTCCACTTCCTCTGATGTGTTCCGGCTGAGTCGAATATTTGCACATTGATGCCAATAAAGATTCGCGATGATTCGCAGGTCTCTATCGTCGATTCCCACCTGCTGCAGAATTCTAATCATTTCGACATGCTTGACCATATCAAAGGCCTTCTCAAAGTCAATAAAACACATCGCATGTCTCTGCATCTTTGAACTAAGTAAGACCTGAAGGCTAAACAGTGATTCTTTGGTTCCAAGGTTATTGCGAAATCCAAACTGTGCTTCACTTAACTGTTCTTCTATTTTGTTGTACATTCTACTGTCCAGTATTCACAGGAAGAGTTTTAACACGTGACTCATCAGACTGATAGTGCGGTGGTCACTGCACTTCTTTGCGTTCATCTTTTTTGGCATCATTACAAATGTTGGTATATTTCCTGATTCGTATATTTTGTTGAAAAGGCTTAGGAGATAATGTTTACCATTGTTTCCGAGCATTTTGATTATTTCATTGGGTATTTCATCTGGTCCGGTTGCCTTCCTATTTTTAGATAGTTTTATAGCTCATTCGAGCTTATTTAATGTTATTTTTGGTCCAGACGTCATATTTTCCAATACTATTTCTGTTCCTTCGTCTTCAAACAGCTCTCCAATGTATTCTCTCCATCTTTCTAGTATATCATGTTCGTTGGCGATAATGTCACCTTGTCTGTCAACTAGACTATTTGCTGGCGATCTGTATGCTCCTATACTGGTATCGATATTTATCAAGATCAATATTCTCTTTGTCTTTGAATCCATAGAGCGCAAGAAGAAATTTCTCTCCTGCATTAGCACCTTCGTTAGCGGGTGGCATGTAAGCATGTGGCAGAAGTGCGTAATTCTCTATGTTTTTCTAGTTCTTAAAAATTTCATCTTTCCTTGGTTAAGTAAGGCCGACGTCGAGGGTGGAGTAATAGGATGTTATCGTTCACCGCTTCGACGCCTTTTAGCTTTGCGACGAATAAATCTTTTGGACTGTTTTTCCTTTACCAGACTTCAGGAGGTATACATTATCATGAGACTTGCAAAGTGCTGTCAACAGAACAATTAGGTCGACATCCTCTCCAACAACAATTGCATATTTATATGAAGAAGACATCTCGATAACTATATTTATTATTAATGTGTCTGCATCTTTTCTAGCCTGGATCACATTGAAATATGCTGCTTCAAATTTCCGTTCCAAAATGAATATAAAGCGACCTTTATTTGCATCGTTTGATAAGAATTTTGTCTGTGCAACTGTGGAGGTCATAGAATCGTCAAACAAATCAGCTGCTCTATTTTTTTTGGGATCTTCGATGTCGCTCTGTGCTTTTCTTGATTTTTCTTCTACGCTTGTGGAATATGACTTCGTGCATAGTTTACGTAACAGGTACAAATAGAAGCAAATGTTTCATTTTGGCTCCAAACGACTCGATGTAACAGGTAACCACCGTACAGTAGGAACTTCGCAGTTTTTCGCATTCCGGCTTCAGAGAATACGGCACGGAGCCAACTCATACTGCAGATGCTGTTCGAGTTCTTCGTCGCTCTGTTTTGCAACACAAAGTCTCAGGAAAATAAGTAGTGGGGCAGTTTAGGGAAGTTATCGGAATATGTTGTCATTTAATCAGCTCTTAAGCCTAAACCGTTAATTTCAGCGAAAATATGCGAAGGATATTTTTTGTAAGAAATTTCCTCTTTAATTTTGCTCTCTACATATTTTTCCGACAAACACATAGTTCTGGAGAGATTTGCAAACAAGATTTTGGTCCATCTTGGCAAAATGGTGGCGCCGTCGGCGGCAAGTCTGGAATTGTGCATTTTGTGAATTTTAGTTCTACACACCCTAACTTACAAACCTGCGAAATTTCAAAACTTCCCGAGTTATTTCCAGGTAAGTACTTTTTTTGATCCTAATGGCTGGGCTATATCCCGTTTTCCAGTTGTTTACAAAAAATTCCCGTAAAACCGTTTAAAATTGCAGACACTCTGAATATCGGGATTCAAATATTAATTATCCAAAAACTCTATTGGTTCAGTTTTTTTTCATTGAATAGATATAGTTTTAAAAACGGCTCTGTCACAAAAAGGTAAATAAACAAAAGAGCGAAAGTCAGATGAACGGATACAAAATAATGTGAACAAAAAATAAATTTTATTACTAAAGAATGTTATTTGAAATCGAGATTTCTCGTTTGAGCGGATTGGTTTTTTATATTTTATATTTAAAAAAATTTATTCGAAAAATTTATCTTCGGATAATTTACTTAATCAAATGAAATGTCAAAGAAATATAATTTTGAAAAGGCTTGTCGAAAAAGTGAATGCGAAGATATTTATTTCAAAAAGAAAGGAAAAATCACCTAGATTCATGTAATTCTTAAGCAACTGAAGAAATGTTTGCAGCACTTGATTTCGTGTTTACGTTCTACATTCGTTCCTACTTATTAATGATTAGCGTTAATTTCCCTTAGATATAGGTCCTATTTATTAGATATTGTACCTCTTTTAATTTTATTAATTTCACTTAATGTTTAAAATTTTATTTTATTCAATGCTGCTTGTTTATGAAAAATATCTTCGGATACTTTGCTTAATCAAATAAAATGTCGAAGAAATTTCATTTTGATAAAAGCTTATCGAAAAAGTGAATTAGAAAATATTTATTTCAAAAAGAAAATGGTTCTTTCCACCTAGATTCATGTAATTCTTAAGCCACTGAAGAAATGTATTTAGTAGCAGGACTTGTTTTCGTGTTTACTTTCTGCATTTATTCCTACTTACGAATGATTAGCTTTAATTTCTCTTAGATATTTAGTAAATATTTAGTAGATTCTGTTTATTTTTACTATCACCACTTAATGTTTAAAATTGTTTTTTATTTATTTATTATTTATGAAAAATATTTTAGTTCGGGATATTTTGACTAATTTGCAAAAGTTTAATTGTTTTTTTGTGATATGTTAGTGTTAGGTTTAGTCATGTTATTTAATAAATAAATGAATATTTGCATTTGCAATTCCCGTAATATCATCAAATATTTCTGAAATTTCACATCACTATTTCGCGTAAAAAAGCCGATGCCGATTGTCATACAATCATGCTTCTTTTGGTAATTTATCCACAAATAGGTCCCCAATAGCCCAACTTTATTTTAATTTACATTTGCTACCGATGACTAACCAAATATCTGTATCAATACTTGTGTATTGTTAATCGATGTTTTCAAATGATCTAAGCAATTCCTAGTCCAGTTTAAAAACTCTATCAGATATAAACTTCAAAGAAAAATACAAATTTACTCAAATACATGCTTTCTTTTTTCTTTTAGCAGTCCATTCAATATAAGAAGCGATCATAATTTATTTCATTCAATCGTAATTTCTTTATTAAATTTTCCTTTTCCACAAATCTCTCTATTCCTGACCTCGCTTGAACGGTTAGTTACGTGCCTGCATTTTATTGATTCGACTTCTGCAGTAAAATGATTAGGTAACCAGAACATGTTTCACTTACAGACCTCCAGATAAGGACGTTTTGTACAAACGCAGTACATTTTAGATAGGATGGAATTTATTGGATTTCTCCTCGCATTGGAATTTAATTCGTTTTATCATGATTTCGGCTTTTTTGAAGTGGGAAGAAGCCGTTCGATTAATTTACAAGCATTAAGTGTATATAATATGCATGTAAATTGTGACTATCTAACATAGGTAGAACCAACATGTCGGAATTCTATTATGAAGTATGAAAGAAGCCGTTGTTCCTTCAGTCTATTTTTCTAAATATCTGGCCCTGTTCTACGACAGTAAATAAATCCAAGTGGAAGAAACATTTTATATATTCGCTCAAAGTGCATAAAAGATGTCTGCGTGTTAAAAATGCTACTACCTAATCAAAAATTGGACTCTGATTAGGTGTACTATATTAATCCTTGCATGGGTCCCAGGGGCCCAAGAGTATTTGTTTTATTATACATTTTGGCAATCCTCCACGCTCCACGCCAGAATATGTTAGTGTTTAAATGTTCCGGCTTCTTGACACCCAGTAAATACCTGGCAATTTTTATTACTAAATTTTTTAAATCGCATCATTTTGCAGTTATTTATTATTATCATTTTAGGACTATGAAAAAATTTTGGATTTGAAAAATGATTTTTTTTTAAACTGAAAATGATATGCAAAATCTGTTTCAAGATAAAAATATTTGAATATATTCCAAACCAAGCCCCTTCAGATGCAGAGTTTGATGAGCTGGTAGATGAAAATGAACAAAGCGCTCAAGAAGGAATTGATAATGAATATTCGAGCGATCACGATGAGGACATTGAATTTCTTTATGATTCTGGAGAAGAGTTGGATTATGACCCCGAGGAAGAGAGTGTTTTGTCAGAAGGTGAATCAGAGCCTATAAAGGCTAAGACGTCCAGGCATGGAGAAGACAAAACGATTTGGTCTAAACGGGAGCCTACAACAAGCAGGACAACATCTGATAATATTATTAACTTACTGCCTAGATTAATTAGGGAATCACGAAAAAATTTCCCAATATATTTGAAATGATCAAGATAGTTCAAATCCAGCCCCTTCAGATGCACAGTTTGAGTTAGTAGATGAAAATGAACAGTCTCAAGATAGTTCAAATCTAGCCCCTTCAGATGCACAGTTTGAGTTAGTAGATGAAAATAAACAAAGTCATCAAGAAGAAATTAATCATGAATATTCGATCGATGACAACAAGGAAAGTGAGTTTTTTTATGATTCTAGGGACGAGTTGGATTATAATCCTGATGAAAATAGTGTTTTGTTAAAAAGTGAATCAAAGCCTATAAAGGTGAAGACGTCAGGATATTGACATGGAAAAGACAAAACGGTCTGTTCTAAACAGCAGCCTAAAGAAGCAGAACAACATCTAACTGCGTTATCCATCTTCTGATACCTACTTCATCCCTAACAAGGAACTCATTTATCTTTAATGGCAAAAAGCTGTTTAACGACCACCCCGCCGAATTGAAGCAAATTCCTGATACAAAGAAATTTAGAGCTAAGGTGGAAATTTTACTTGTTAAGAAAGCCTACTACTCGATTATAGAATTCCATAGGTACTTACTGTAATAACTGTGTATTTAGTCTTTATAATTTTAATTTTATTTTGTATCGTTTTAATTATTAATTAGATTTTTATGCAAATTTTTACTATCATTTTGAGCATTTATGGAGTTTGTGATATGTTGCGAGGGCCTTCGTGAACACAGTATTCCAGCTTTGTCAATGACTTTTATTTGTGACATTAAAGGTATGTTTGAATTTGAGTTGGAGTTTGATACTATATTATATGGCTGTCGGATTAAATGGGGAAGCATGAAAAAATCCCCCCATAAATGCTTTGAAAATTTGCCACCTCCTGGTTACTGATGAAATGCTTCAGAAGACTGTCGAATCTACTAATCAAAAATCAAAAATTCGCTTGCTAAGTACACTGCGCCTGCTCATCGGCCATCATTCATATCTGAGACAAACCTTGATTGAAGAACTAAAGGCTCGACTAAAGGCATTCCTTGCTTTGCTATATTTGCAGAGAGCTTTCAAATCAAGGAACGAACATGTACAGTCTATGTAGTGCACAGATGGTACTGGCAGAGAAATATTCAAGTGTATTATCACTTTAGCACGTTTCTGTTTCCTACTTAGCTGCCTCCGTTTGGATAATAAAGCCACAAGGGCTGAAAGACTAGTTATAACCAAGCCGATCTCAATTAAAGATCTATGAACAGAGTTCAGGAAAAAAACTGTATTCCCTTATAATTAAATACTTGTGGCAATTCGCATGTATAGGCCAAATAAGCCCGCTTAATATGGGATTAAAATACAAATTCTTGCAGATGCTTAGACGCATTACATGTGCCATGCTGAAGTTTACCTTGGCAAAGATAATGTCAGGGTCCCACAATCTTCACTGTCCTGACCGACTCAAGTAGTACCCCGCTCAATCACCTGTTTGCCCCAAAAATTAAACAGAAATATTACTGGCGACAAATGGTACTCTTCGGTGGAGCTGGTAAGCGAGCTGCAAAAACGTAACTTAACTTATGTTGGTGCAATGAAATCAAAATAAAAGACAATTCCATTACAAGTTCAAGCTATCCGAAGCTGGCCTGCATCATTGTCCTTTTTTGGATTTTAGAGTAAGACCACCGTAGTAGATTATGTGGAAGATCGATGGGTTTTCTATCCAGCATGCATCATGATGCAAAAATTGATCAAAAGTCTCAAAACCAGATATTGAAGAATTGTACAATAACACCAAAGTTTAAGAAAATATTCTGGACCAATAATTATTCACATTGAGAAGAATACGACATTGCTCAATGGGAGTGTTGTTTCAAATGCTAAACATCGCTGGGGTAAATCATCGAGTACTTTCCCAAAGTTCGCTCAATGGAATTGAAATTAAAAGGTACCTATGATTTCCTAAAGAAGCTATACATGATGCTTTGTAAGAGATATATGGATATATCCTCACGTGAGTAGAAGCAGTCTTTCGGAATCCCACACTGTCAGAACGGCAGTCAGCTCCATCGGATCTCAGAAGCCAAATGTTCGAAAGGCCGACAATGTCCTTTGCCAGAATAACAGCGAAATAAATTACAGTAATGGAGGAGTAGCGTTTATATTATGTAAAATTATCCAAAATTAAATATTTTGCTGTCTCAAAGAGAGCCATTTACATTACTGTTGAACTCACAAAAAGATACACGATACAAATAACTCATATCTTCGCAACCCACCATATGTGTTTAGCCGGTATTTGAACACCAAAATACGAAAGAAGACCCCATCAGATGTAGATATAGAGTGCCCATTTATAGGTCGATTCGAACTGGGTAAAGTAAATGATAGGGGAGAAATGCTGCGCGATTCTTCCAGGGGTGAAGGCCTATATTGCCTAAATGCATTTTTTCGAAAGCCACAACAATGAACGTGGAACTGGATTAGGTTCTGTTACTATTTAACTATGTAACAATAGAAAGATCGTCCGTGATATCCCAGTACTCAATCATTTCACCACCACTGGAAGTGATCACAGACTGGTTAAAGCTCATATTAGACTTAGCCATAAAATCGAGAGCAACTCTTTCATAGACCAATATTTTCAACTACAAAGGTGTTATCAAGCAAAATAGAACAATATCAACAAGAACTAAGCAAGAAATTGGGACCCACTGAAAACCTTTCTGATCTGAACTTGGACAACCTAGCCACAAATATTCTAACAGTAAATAGAAAGCTCTGTGCCGACACTAAAAACGCCAATACAGAAAAGTTGTCAGAAGAAACTAAAAGGCTAATAAAGGAGAAACGTGAGACAAATAAAGAATCACCAGGTTATGCAAAAATTAATAAAGATGTTAGGAAAGACATTCGTAACATTAAAACAGTAGAACAAATAATTGAAGACAGCAAAAACGTGGAAGTACTCAAATCGAAAAATAACAAAAATGAAAAATTAAGAAGGTACAGTGGTTACAGATCCAAAATAATTTGTTCTTAAAACTCTATTCGAACCATGTTCCTAAATTGTATCAGCAGAGGCCAATAGAACGTAGGCTCGGAGGAAGTACCTAGCGTTAAAGCAGATGAAAAATGGAAAATGTCCCGGGGACGACAGGATAAACCTTGATATGCTTAAAATGGGGTGGAAAGCTCGGACAAAGTCTTTCAACAAGTAGCCTGGATGAGGTTGGAATACCGAAAGATTGGCAAAACGCAGAGGTGATACTGTTGTTTAAAAGAGGCGATAGCAGTAACCTTCAAAACTATCGCTCTATAAGTCTTTTATCACATAGCTATTAACCAAAATCATAACCAACCACGTAACCAACACACTAGGTTCATACTAACCTGTGAAGCAGGCGGGTTTTCGAAAGAGATTCAGTACAATAGATCATCTTCAGGCAATGAAGCTACTTATCGATAAATCAAATGAATACAACTTCCCATTACACCTGGAATTCGTTGATTTCCAAAAAGCTTCCGATAAAATTCAAACATGGAGGGTCCTAGGTGCTTTGGATGGTACTAGAATAGATTCCAGACACTCAAGTTTAATCGAAACTTTATATAAGAATGCATATTAAATTATACAAAGACCTAAAGACAGAAATATAGCAATCAATATAGTAGTGCGTCAGGGCGACCTGACCTTAAATCTAGAACAAGTTTTTAAAAAGCTGTCTTGGGACAAGAAATATATAAAAATATATGGTATATACCTAAATGACTAAAGGTACGCAGATGGCATCGTCCTTATAAGCAGAGATATAGAAGAACTTGCGACAATAATTAAATAGAATAGCTAAATAGGCTGGATTAGGGATAATTCTGAGCAAGGTGATGAGTCGAAGCGACACACGGATAAAGCTGGGCAACACAACTCTGGAGAACGTCGAAAATTACATATACCTAGAACACATAGGTACTAAAGGTAAGCAGAGAAAACCAAACCACCGAGATAAAAATAAAATTTAGCTCGACATGGTCTGCTTTCGGTCGCCTGAGTCACATACTTCAGAATATTGAAATAATCATTTGTCTGAAAAGGAAAATATACGATTAGCGGGGATAGGCTAAGAAACACACGAAGAGTGATGGAGCGGAAAATGTTGGGCCAACAAGTAAAAAATGGAGACATCAGACGAAGAACAAAAATTACAGACATTGTATAGCACACCGCGAATTTAAAATGCCAATGGGTTGGACATGTGGCACGACAAAGTGCAGAGAGGTGAACGATGAGAGTTCCATAATGGCGACCCAGTCAAAGAGAGGACAGACCACCAAAACGCTGGCTAGACATTAAAAAACTTACTGGAATATACTGGTTTCAACTAACCCAAAGCAAGAGCTTATGAAACTAAATGAAGAGGCCTGGGTCCAGCAGTGGACAGATACATGCTGATGAAAAAGAAGAAGATATGGAAGTTCGTATGAACAATAAACATATATGCCGTCCACTCCGTGAATCTATAACGAAGAAGCTTGGAACTACATTGCCAGTTGAAGCACCCTTTGTGAAATCAAGAGCCAAGCCAAAGAGATGTGCTTTTTGTCTGGCAACAGTGCATGCAAGATCCAAGATAGACTACCGTACTATTCAGCTGGAGCTAAATCATACATAAAAACGCTAGAATATATTTACAACGACAGTCGTCGAATGGCGAATAGATAAATGAAACCATATCTTTACCAAAAATACGATTATTTTTATAGTAAGATATACAACCACCAACTTATGGCCCACAGCCCAGTAATTAATTTACGACTCCTTCTAAATTTTATTCAAACACCAACAAACTCAAACATGCAGTTTCAGCTATTTATCACAGAACGCCGAAATACGATTGCTGTATGTGACCTTAAGGGCTATCCCACATCAACTTACGTATCCAACATTACTCATTTTCCATTTACTTTCTCAAGAATGTCATAATTACTGGCTGTCTAGTCGTGAAGTATCGTCTCAACCTTGTAAAAGTGATTCAGTAGCGCTTCTCCATGTTTAAATTGATATCGTTCAAGCCTGACCAAACAGATAAAGAGTTAATGCTATTAACGTCGGATCGAAGTAAGTCGCAGTCTTAAAGAGTATAAATTTCCCTAAATAACGTTAAATCATCGGCAAGCTGGTGCGGCAGAATATTGCAGTAATATCGGTATATAGAAGGAATCGTATTATGTTTCTTTCTGGAGATTTTATTACAGCAACAATATTCTGTTCTGTGACACTATTTTTATTATCATTCATGTTATGTATAAAAACTATAATAATTGTTACCTGCATGGTCATTTAATATCATATGTAGGCTATTGAACTGGCGTACGCTATTCTTAACTCGTTTGAACTTAGTTCAATCATAACCTAATTACACCATTATTAATATAATTATACAATAATCCATTAATGAATAACTCTATTAAACCTTGCTATTAAAGAAAATAATATGAATTATTTTATAGATTCTATGGGTAATCTCGTGTGACTAAACATGTTGAATGCGAATCATTGAGTAATAAAATAAACCCATTACGAACTTTTAATAAGTTGGAAAAAACAGTTAATATTACTTTCAATTTTCCAACCTGGTCAACCTAAAAAATGGATCAAATACAAGACAAGAATTAGGAAGGTAACCCGGTTTTCTCAGGATTTTATAAATTAATACCAATGCTCTTATGGCGATAAGGTTCTAAACACAGTTGGATATGCTCAATATTTAAATATACATAGACATAGGTCCTTTGAGCCGGATTCTTAGGCATTTCAATTTAGTATTTAATATTTGAAATATCACAATAATTCTTTAGAGCATAGATATTAACAAAAACAAGGGGTTCTTGTTTTTTTTTCTAAAAGCCTGATTTTATATTTTAATATCAATGCTCTTATGGCATGGCGATAAGATTCTAAACACCGTTGGATTTGATCAAATATACATAGACTAAACACCGTTGGATTTGATCAATATACATAGACATAGGTCCTTGGCGCCGGATTTTTAGGCATTTCAATTTAGTATTTAATATTTGAACTCTCAGAGTAAGTCTTAAGGACTTACTTACTGTGAGAATTCAAATATTTGAAATATCACAATAATTCTTTAGAGTATAGATATTAACAAAAAGATTTCTTGTATTTTTTTTTTCTAAAAGCCGGACTTTATATTTTAATACCAATGCTTTTATGGCGATAAGATTCTAAACACTATGTTCAATAGGTCAATATGCATAGACGTGGTCCTTCGAGCAGGATTTTTAGGCATTTCAATTTAGTATTAAATATTTGAACTATCACAATAATTCCTTAAAGAATAGATATTACTTATTAATATTACTTTCAATTATTCAATCTGGTCAACCTAAAAATATGATCAAATACAAGACAAGAATTAGGAAGGTAACCCCGTTTTGTCAGGATCCGATTTACTAAAATTAGCTGACATATCCACAGAGTTATATTGCCAAAAAGCGTAAAAAGTCAAACTTATTTCGACGCAATGAGTAAAAAAAAACATTTAAGACAGTAGATAACTATTGGCTAACTATCAGTCAGAACAATGTGATTGTGAATAAAATACCACACATACCTCCGTGAAAGGTTTCATTACTTCATCGCGGTACTTCGTACTTACTTCTTAATGTTTCAGATATAATGTTATAGATAAATAAAAATTTAAAGTATTTCGCTATTTTTAGCTGAATTGTGCTACCTATAGCTGAATGCGATCAATATGTAAGAGTATAGCTGGGAGTATAGTTATCATAAACATCCTAAGAAACTGCCGTTGTTCTAATTTAATATCACTTTAGAGCTTGTCCAACTAAAATATTTACAAGGACCTATCTAGTACTTCCTAGTTTGTCGGAAATTGATATTAACTTGCTTACTTTAGATAGGACGCTTTGTAATAATAGGACTGGATTTTGTAATTATACTCAATATTTTAAGCACATCTTATATATAGGTAGATTTGTGAAATTTCCGGAAATATTTTCTTTGGGAATATTTATTCTAAACAAAAAACATTAAAAAAAAAATTCGGGAATCAAGAATCACACACAAATCAGGCAAAATTTGCACGAGGCATATCTTGATCGCTATCATCATTATCAATGGAGGTAGACATGGTCTCTAGCGTGGTCTCTAGAATACTTGGTAATTATTTTTCTTCGGGTTCATATTCATAATTTACCTCATTATCAACTTCAATATCATTGACATCAATAGTTCCTTCATGCCAATTAATTTCCTCCATATCTTCAACAACTTGCTTATTTTCATGGCGACAAAAAATTAAAATTGGTCTTTTTTAATAAGTTTTCATTGTGAGACACCTAGAATAAAGAGTTTAGCTCTTTTTCAGTGGTTCCTGAAGAAGCTGGCATCGTCAAAATGCGCGTGGCTCTACTTTTGATAGATGAGATGAAATGATGAAAAATGCCTTTCCACCAGGAAAACGGGACTTTAAACGCTGCTTTTCTATGTTAAATTTTTGCCAAACAATCTATGTTAAAGCCAGCCAGAATCTGCAGTTTTTAAATAATATCTGGCAGTTTTAATTGAAGTTTATTTTTTGCTATGCCATATATGCATTATCTGGCTAAAAGAATTTGACTTTCATCAAGCTCAGCCACTTGTGATCTTGGATTATGTAATTCTACAGAAAGCTTTAAAGACAAATGTTTTTCTTTAACTTTAACATTGCAGATTTTTCTTCTTCGTTGAATTGGGACAATAAACAAAGATTGTCCTGGATTACCTTTTTCAAATCCCAATATCATTACTACAACTTTTGATGGTTGAGGTTGATACTTTTGGTAAAGAGTGTAACGACATTATCGATCCCGAACTTTCTTATATTCTGATATAACAGTGGTAGGTGCAACACTGGTAACATATTCAATGTTATTAAAACTTACTGAGTCTTTTTCGTCATCATTTTGCACAAATTTACTTTTAAACTCTTTTGAATACTTTTTACAAGCTTTCCCTAGATGTGCTTTTATCCTAGATGCCTTTTTATATGGTAAATATCTTTACCCTTTGAAACGCAATACTTCCACAACTTCTTTTAAAACAAAAGCTCACACACTATCAATGAAATCTTTTATACTTGCTTACCCACGCACCAACACACAACTACGACCAATAATTGCAAATGTAAGAGGACAATAAATCAAACAAAACAACGACTCGATTTAGAATCTCTTTAATATAATTTTTAAAATTTTTTATTGTTTCAAATATTTCTAATATTTTCGTTAAGCTTTTGGAAATTTCTAATATTACCATTCCGATGGAAACATTTAGGGCAGAAATAGTTCCATTTGTAACCCTTATATATAGCATAGCCTAAGTTCCAATTCAAATATTCTCATTTTACGGAATTTAAGATGTAAAATTTAAACAAAATATCTTGCAACTTCTTACTTTTGAAATTGTAATTTCTTATTTTTTTTTATTTCATCTTTTTTATTTCCCTTATTTGTGGGCCCACGAATATGTGTCCTCTTTCTTTTTTGCCTCACCAATTCTAGGAATTTTTTGTATTCAAACCTCTTCCATTCCGATCTGATGTCGTCCCGGAAATAATACGTCATCTGGTTTATAAAATGTGCCAGTCAAACCTTCTAGATTTTCATCATCATCATCATCAGCCATTTCTCGTCCACTGCTGGACATAACATAGGCCTCCTCCAGGTGTTTCCATTGTTTCCTGTCTTGCGCGATGCTAATCCAGTTTCCCACCACACGCTTAACGTCGTTCGCCCATCTGGTGGGTGATCTTCCTCTGCTTCTCTTGTCTTCTCTGTGTCTCCATTCCAGGATTCGTTTTGTCCATCGGTTGTCTTTAGTGCGAGCCACGTGTCCAGCCCATCTACACTTGGATTTTGTGATAAGTTCGATAATATCGGCAACTTTTGTTCTGTTTCTTATCGTTATGTTCGGCACCCTGTCTCTTTTAGTGATTCCCAGCATCGATCTTTCCATTGCTCTTTGCGCTACTTGAAGTTTATTTATTGATTTCTTCGTTAGGGTCAGAGTTTCCGTCCCGTATGTCATTACTGGAAGCACGAATTGGTTGAACACTTTCCGTTTCAGACATATAGGCAGTGTTTGCCAAAAGCTGACCATCCCAGCCCTATGCGTCGAGTGACTTCACTTGTCTGGTTGTCTCTGCAGATTTGTATTTCGTGACCGAGATATTTATATTTGTGCGTTTGCTCTATTTCGTCTCCTTCGTCTGTCACCAGGTTTCCACTGGCCACCAGGTTTGTCATAAACTGTGTTTTGTGGTAGTTAATATACAGTCCCACTTTTGCTGCCGCTTGCTTTAGGTCTTCCAGCATTTCTTGTGCGTCTCCTATATTGTCGGTTGTTATAACTATGTCGCAGCGAAACGAAGGTGATGTAGGTGTTCGCCGTCCATATTTATGCCCTTATCCTGCCCGTTCAGTTGTTTGAATGTATGTTCCGGCACCGCAATGAGGAGTTTGGGGGATATAGTATCACCTTGTCTTATTTCGTTTCCTATTCTGTATTTTTTTAGTTAGTGCGTGAAGTTTTACGCTTCCCTTGGCATTCTTGTATATATTTTGTAGAAGTTCCGTGTATCTGTAGTCTACTCGGCATTCGTTGCGTGCGTTTAGTATAGATGGTACTTCGACAGTGTCGAAGGCTTTTTTGAAGTCGATGAATATTAGGGCAAGAGGTTTATTGTATTCTATTGATTTCTCTATTAGGGTCTTTATTGTTTGCAGGTGGTCGTTTGTGCCATAGCCCTTTCGAAAACCAGCTTGCTCCCGGGGCTGGTATGCTTCAAGTTTGTTTTCTAGGCGCTTTGTGATTATTTTAGTGAAGAGTTTGTATATATGGGGCTTATTGGCCTATAATTCTCTAAGTTAGTTATATCGCCTTTCTTGTGGATAAGTATTGTAACCGCATTATTCCATCTCTTGGGGACCGTGCCTTTTTCGAGACATAAGTTTAGCAAGGCAGTAATTTTTTTAATGATTTGGTCTCCCCCACTTTTCAACGCTTCAATCACTATCTGGTCTTCGCCAGGGGATTTGCCTCCTTTCATTTCTTTGAGAGAATGTCTCACCTCTTCTGTTGTGATCTCTGGCATATCTTCAGAGCCTACATTAATTATTATTCTTGGTTTCTTCCCCCCTGTTTGTCCTGCCTGTGGTGTGCTGATGTTGGTGTTTGTTATTTGGCTTTTATATAGTTCTTTATAAAAGTTCTCCACTATGGTGAGAAGTTTTTCTTTGTCTCTTGTTTCATCTCCTGTTCCATCCTTGAGCTTGAATATTTCCACTTTGCCCTCGGCCAGTTTTCTTCTCATGACTTTCATGCTCCGGTTTTCCTCGATTGTTCGTTGGATCGTTTCTGTATTATATCTTCTTAGGTCTTTGCGTGTTTCTTTTGAGATTGTTTTCTTCAGTATCTCCTCCAAGTTTTTCAGATCTCCTCAAATCGATCTTCTTTGACTCATGAGTTGTTTGGTTGCATCGTGTTTCAATTCGTTGGTTGCATCAGTTAGTCTTTCCTCGTTTTGCCTTTGGGTGCTACAATGTCGTTTCTGTGCTGTTAGGATTGCTTCTGTGATATTGTTATTCAGGACATCGACGTCGGTTTGCTGTACGTGACGGAAAGCAGTGGAGAGTGAGTCTTCAAAGTCTTTAGGGTTATCTGGAGGTGTCCATCTTATTGTCTTTCGTGGGAAGACCATCATTTTTCATTAATTTTTTAGGTTTACTTTGATCGTACTTCTTACCGCTCGATCACTATTCCAAACTTGTTTAGTACTGTGACGTCCGTGATGTTTCGCTTGTTTCCTGTTATTAGGAAGTCTATCTCGTTTTTTGTTCTTCCATCGAGACGTACCCACGTCCATCTTCTTTGCGGTTTCTTCTTGAAGTAGGTATTCATTAGATGTAAGTTGTGGTGGTGTAGGAAGTTTAGTAGCATTTGTCCTCGATCATTCCTGCCTTCCGAGCAGAAGTTCCCTATCGCTGTCTCCGAGGCGTTCATCTGTTTGCCGACCTTAGCGTTGAAGTCCCCCATTATGAAGGTGTAGTGGCATTTTGTTTCTTGGGTAGAAGTTTCGATGTCTTCGTATAGACTCTCGATCTCTTCGTCGCTGCAATCGGATGTAGGGGCATATACTTGTATTATTTTCATGTTGTAGTGTTTATTTAAGGACATTGTAACGCAGGCTACGCATTCTGATATGCTTTTATGCTGACAATGTTGTGTGTGTTTTATGGATGAGGAATCGAATACCACCGTTTGAGTTTTCGGTGTTACCCTTATGGTATTAAAGTGTGGCCAGATTTTAGGGTACGTAGTTTATCGACGCCTCGTCTCCTTACTTCGCATAATCCTACGACATCCCAGTTTATCTCGGTTAGTTCTTCTTCAAATTCTATTCATTTTTCTGTTGGGTGCAGCGATCTTACGTTGTACGTTAGTAATCTGAATGTTTTGGTGTATTTCTGTTGTTAATCTTCTGTCCCCCCAGAATCCGTGGGACTGACTGAAGTTTCAGTGCAAGATTCTGGACTTGTCCTACTTGCCTGGGGTAATAAACTTTTTAGACTTTACAACCTCTTTAATTGGGTGAAATGTAAATTTTTCAAGCACCAGTTGAGTGTAGTATAATTCAAAAATACACTACTTTAAATACACATGTAGATACTGTATAGATGAAATAATTCATTTAAATTAAGCACGTTTCAGATTTTAGGCAAGAACAGAAGCACCAGATACTTAAATATTTTATATAGTTTAGTTGCCGCCTATATAGTATGTCTGTTTTAAGTAGGAGCGGTTAAGTAAGGTTGGTCGAATTAGAAAAAATCGCCGTATTATGAAAACATCTAAGATATGTTAACAGAGCTGCCAACTTTCTTTTCGTTTCTGAGATATTCACGAAAATGTAAAAACCGTGAAAAACTAATTTAAATTGCCGAAAAACTACTGAAAAACTATTACAATTAGTGAAAAAAATTTAAAGAAATTTTGTTCACGTTTATGAAACAAAGATACTGCCTTTATTTAACTTTCGAGATATAACGGTCAACTTAACTTTTGCAAATAATAAGAATTTATAATCACAAAAATGGTAATCACTGAAATTCTCGAAATCACGACTATTACTAATGTATAAAATTATATATAAAAAAAATAAAAATGCTTACCAAAGAAATGTATCATATATTCAAGTTTTGTAATAATTTTAAGAGAGGTTTGTTCATTAATACCAAAATATTAAATAATTTGAAAAAATTTATTGAAAAAATAAAACATTATCTCGAAATCTCCCATAAAATCGGCCGAAACCGCTCATGCTTATCACTTGAAAATTTTCGCCGACCCTGTAGGGCTAAATTTCCATCTACAAATCGTTTTCAATGAGATTTTAGGCAAAGGCAAAACAAATCTACTTATTTATCACAAAACTTATACACATCAATATGTTACAATGAAAATTTTACCTCGAAATCTGCCATAAAATCCACCAGAAACTGCCTTTAGTCACCAAAAATTGTCCACATTTTCCTAACCTGGCCCATTTATCCAGCTTCAAACCGTTTTTAATAAAATTTCAGGCAATTATCTACTTATTTTAACCTGCGTCAAAATATTGGAAGACTTATTTCTTTAGATTTCCCATAATGCATCAAATGCAAAGCTATCTATTCAGACCGATAAAATTGCAGAAATATTGAAAATTTTGAATATATTTTTGCGATTTTCTGCATGTTTCAAGTTAATATCAATTTTCTCATTTTCCCAATCTTGTACGGAAATGTGTTACAGAACTTCTTTATAGCAGAAATCCCGAGGTTTGCGAATCCGAAACCGATTTCATGAAAATGGCTATGCCTTTTCTGGTATGTACGCTTAAAGTAGATTTTTCAAACTGAATATCATCATTTTGGCATTTTCCACCTGATTCATGCTATTTTTTTGGTATGTTCTGCACGTATCTTTCCTTTTTAATGTGCAAAAGTTTGGTTACTTGAGATTATTCAATTTTTATATTAATTTTTCATAATTAATATTTTGTGTCAAAACTCGAAATGGCAAAAAGTTTAAATTCAACCAGCTCATCCTGTATAAAAGGCATTAGCATTTCTAAAGTGTCTCCTAATACAGTTTTTGGCGAAAATTCTCATCAAGTAGGTAATCGGTTTTTCGAAATATTTGTCGAGGAAAAAAATAAAAGCCTTAATTTTTTGACCCTGTAAAGTCCATTTCTCGACATTTTCGAAACAAAGAAGCATTCAAAGACTTTTTCTTCTAGAAATTCCCTATCGAACAGTGTTCTCAATAATTTTGATACTTGCGATTTTTTCGGCGCCAGAATAACCCAAAATGACCCCTTTTTCAAAAATATTAACGCTAAAACAATTCTATCAAAACTATTTAAATTTTTGGACAGTAATCGTGTATCAAAGTGAAATTTTGAAAAACCGCAGATTTGATGTCGTAAACGGAAAATGTGAGAGCCAAAAAACAATTTATCGTCACGGCCCCCAAGTGTTCTACTAGGTGCCAAATCCCAAATCTCTAGCCGCAGCCGTTTTTGAGAAAAGTCAGAATGAAACAACAGGTATATGATACTGAAATTGTTCCACCCTCTCGCTAGTGTGAATTGGATGCCGACTTTTCTCGAATGATAGTTAAACAGTCGAACGTAGGCAGGCTTAAGCGTTGCATGATTTTGCATAGACAGCTCAGTCTTTTCAGTACGCAGGAGAAAGTATGCTGAATGCACAGTTACAAAAATTATTATACCCAAAGCTACTTTGGTACCTTAGTAATCTTTACAATGAAAATTAAATTTTCATTATGATATTATAATGGACATTAGCTTCAATTATTGCGACTCCGATTCACAATAATTACTTAACATAGAAATAATTCATAATGCATAAGGCAAAATTATAATCTTTTTACCTACATATTCATATTAGAATAGCTACTAATTTGCATTTTCTTACATATATTACTATTATCACGGAAAAATAAAACGTTCTTGGGCCTGCATTGAATAAAGTTGCATGATTCCGTGAATAAATCATAATAGTATGAGAGTGTAATTCAATAAATTCCGAAACACGTAATAATATTTTTCGCATCGCTTGATATCTAAAATAATATGGGAAGTTTCGTAATATGGAATAAAATAAATTAGTGTAATCATCCCTATATTCACGTAGAGATGCGATAAAAACTAGGTCTCTAGAAAACCCTTAAAAAAACCTGGTTATTGCAAACATAAACCTTGTTTATTTGGTATGGCTGGATTCCATTTTTCCTGTGCTTTTCAACGAGCCCCCACAAGACATAGGTTTCCATTTGAAAAAAAAAAGTTGGGGCAACTAGGGGTTTGGGGGTTGGGATTTTTTTTAAATTTAACCATAAAATGTGAAAAATTCAAAATCAGTTACCGTGTTTCAGCGTTTTTTGGAAACATTGCTTCCTCAAAAAATATGCATTTTATTCCAGACCTTTGGCCGAGCCTTTGGCTATCGCTGTATAAGAATAGTGTTTCAAAAAATTAGTTTTTTTAACAATGTTCTCGTATTGTTTGCAAAACACATCAACTAGTAAAGAAATGGATGGATATTAGAAGTACCAAAGATCTTGCTCCTATCCCACTTATCTAATCTTATTTAGAGTTCCTTATGATTTTTCCTAATACTCAACGATCAATAAATAAGTAACAAATATGACTTACCTTCAACGTTACACTGTCCCCTGAAGCTTTGATCATGTCGATAATTTCTTCTCTCGTTCTATCTTCGACGGGTATCCCATTAACTTCCAGGAGTTTATCACCAGGCAATAAAGCGGTCTCGTTATGATGTTGAATCATTGCGCCGGGCTCCGCGAATATCACAGCTCGCATACCTACACCACCTGACACAGAAATAATTCACTTAGAAAGCAATAATATAAACTTACTGATGAAAAATGAAATTTTCTATAAATATTCTGACCCTTAACTGCAGGTACTATTTTTCTTGAAAAATGATGTTTCATAAATAAGTACGAGAGGACATGATAATCACCTCATGTATATAATATATAGAGTGTCTCCTAGATAAGTATTCAACGAGGTATTCAAGGAAATATTCCCTGGTTTATTTTCGACAAAATCGTATAAAATGTATCTAAAGGTTTCGTTACTAAATTTGAGGAAACAAATACAAAATTATCAGAAAGCAAGATCGGTTAGAGATATTACTTTCAAACTTAGTAAGAGATATTATAACATAAAAAGCCCTTACTTGCGTTATAGACAATAGACATAGACACATTTATTTGAGATTGTTTGATGTAGGTCATTAGGTTACTGCCGGAAGAGTTATACAATAAGAACAAAAATAAAAGAAAACACAGGTATATAACTACCTAAAATACACAATAAAAATATAAAATTGATAGACACAAAAATGTCAAATTGTGTGATTGTATATTTAAACTGGGTAGACTTTAATACTTTAATTTTCAGAGGAGCGAGTATAGAAAATATGATTGTAGCTTGGGAAATATATTTATGTCCCGATGAATCTCTAGTAATGGTTGGAAGGTAAAGATACATGGCAATGACATCATTTTGTTTTTAACGAAAAAGGCCTGGATGATACTAGCGGACTAACTCCCTCCAACACCCTTAAAACTCTTAAAAGTCTTGTTCTGCATTTTAAACACGCAGTACCTCCCCGTAGAATTGCTCCATAACTCAGCAAGAAATGAAAATTGGCAAAGTAAAACGTAATCAGTAAGTCACTATTAAAAGTTGCTTTTAGCTGCCTGATGAAAAGCCAGATCTGATTGCAAAGTTTGGCCGCAAAGTTCATCCACTTCAAGCCATGACAATACTACTGAGTAGTTAATCTTGCTCATCCTTGATCAGGGTCTGATTGAAACTAGAATCAATCGTTTTGGTTTTGTCACCGTTTAGCTTAAGACAGTTCGTATTAAACCATTCTTCGACCGAACTCAAAACAGAACCGTTTTAGCATTTAGATCACAAGTAATTGCTGAGACCAAAACAGTAGTGTCATCACATACGGCGTGTCAATTTGAAAACTTCCCACCCTTTATATCTTTCTTGCAGTTAAACATATGAAAAATCGGAAAGACACGTCAATTTTATTTGTAAGGGGGACACTTTAAATGAATATTTTTAGCCTTCTTGTTTCAACCCCCTAGGAGGGGTAGATGTCACCCTTAGAATCGTAAATGGGAATGGGGGTCAAGTGGCACATCGTTTTAAAGGGCGTTGAATTCTCTTTTCAGTGGTATCCTACTTTGTTGCTTTTTGTCCAGAGGTTTCCGAATAATCACGTTTGAAAGTTGCAGAACAATTAAACTTGCCTGGCATTGAGATTTTGGTTTTCAGGTTAGTGTTTACACAAAAATTATTGCATTGGGTCTCCTTGTAGTACAAATGATTAGAAGAGCAGGTTACACTGTTAAAATCGTTAAATAACAGGAAGAAAATCTAGTTTAAACAATTGATTTCTTATTTATTGGTTATTTTACTTCGACAAAAATAACTATTTATTTGCGGAAGAGAAATTTCTACAATAAAACACATGAGATCTACTTAGGCATCTTATAAGTTGTTCAAAATGTTGCCATTTTTCTGTAAACAATAATAAAGTCTGTTTTCGAACTCCTCCCTAACATTTCGGAAAACTTCACCGGGAATATACCGGCACTCTGCTGATGCAACTCGCCTTTCAAGATCATCAATATCAGCAGGTTGTGTTTTATAAACAATGGATTTAAGATGTCACCAAAGAAAGAAATCTATAAGGGTGTTAAATCCGGTGATCTTGGAGGCCATTCAATTGGTCCCCTTCTGCCAATCCATCTATCCGGGAATCTCTGGTTTAACCACTGTAGGACCGGAAGAAAATAATGAGGTGGGCACCGTCCTGCTGAAATGTTAACAAATCCTCCTGTAAAACTGAAGTACCCTCTGCATGGATTTGATTTTCTAGCTCATGGGTGATAAGAGGATCAATAGTCTCTTCAAGCATATTAAGGTACAGATCACCTGTCAAGTTTCCTTCAATAAATAAAGGACCAATAATGGCATTTTCAAGAATACCAGCCCAAGCATCAACTTTTTGAGGATATTGTGTATGTCCTTCTCGAAAAATATGCGGGTTTTCATCACTCCAATATAGACAATTTTGTTTGTTAACATATACATTTAGAAAAAATGAGCATTCATCGCTGAAACAGACATTCGGCAGAATATTAGGGATGACGTTGACTCATGAATTCACAAAACTCAATTCTTCTATCAAAATCATCGTCATAGAGTTCTTGAAGTTTCTGCATTTTGTATGGATGGAGTTTATGCATTTTCAGTGATTTTCTTGCAGCAAATAATCCCAAAACCTCAATTTGAGCTCCTTCATTCATCACTCGTAAGTTATTCCTTTTTCTATTACTCACCGAACCAGTTTTGGAGAACTTTGCCACCAAATCCAGCACATATCTGTGACTTACTTCACGATTTCGATTTCTTTCATTGAAACCCAATGCGGTCCTTCGTGCGCACTTTCCAACCTCTCCATAAATGAAAATAATTTCAGTTCTTTCTTGAAGAAAATAAACCATTCTCACACTCCTGTTTTGGCTACATCTTTCAAGTTTGCTGACCATGGTTTTTTTTGTTAAAAAACAACGTATTTTTAGAATTTGTTGATAGAATAGCAAGGCTTTTTGTGGATGATAAGACATCGAATGAACGCAAATTAACTAGGTACCATCGAAATTTTATGAGATTACTTTTTGATGTAAATTTTTCGAGGTTACTTTTACAATCCCCAAATAAAGTTTGAAACGGTGCCACCCATGGGCGTAGCGAGGGGGAGGCAGGGGAAAGCCATATCCCCCCCCCCCGGAAGTTGCCTTTTATTGAAATTTGAGACAAAAAAACCGTTAATGTTTATGATGTTTTGCGTTTATTAGTATTTCGCCCCCTCAATAGATAAATGTCAGGCTACGCCCATGGTGCCATAATCTTCTAATCATTTGTACAACAAGGAGACCCAATGCAATAATTGTTGTGTAAACACTAATGTGAAAACCAAAATCTCAATGCAGGCAAGTTTAATTGTTTCTGCAAATTTGAAACGCGATTAATCGGAAACCTCTGGACAAAAAGCAACAAAGTAGGATACTACTGAAAAAAGAATTGAACGCCCTTTAAAACGATGTGCAACTTGATCCCCATTCCCAATTAAGATTATAAGGGTGACATCTACCCCTCCTAGGGGGTTGAAACAAGGAGGCAAAAAATATTCATTTAAAGTCTCCTCCTTACAAATAAAATTGACGTGTTTTTCCGATTTTTCATATTTTTAACTGCAAGAAAGATATTAAGGACAGTTTTTAAATTGACACCCCGTATAATATACTACGGCGGGTCGATATAAAGTATGAACAATAATAGCGGCCTCAGTTTGAGGTCTTGATACTGATGAAGAGATCTGCCATTCCCTGTGATCTTAGCAAGGCCTTTGATTGTGTCTCTTATCAAATACTCTTGAGCAGACTAGAATTTTTTGAAGTCAGTGGTCCGGCTCTTGCATTTTTTGAGTTCTATTTAAATGATCGAAGCCAAGTTGTATCGGTGAATGGATCAATTACTGGAAAGAAGCTTTATCATGCAAGATAGAATCACCCTTGCAAAATTGAACCACTCTGAAGCTAAATTATCGATTTGAAACGAAAGTAGCGGCCAATCAAAGCAGTAAAAAAAGACTGACCAAATAGCTGAATGTTACATTGAAAGATGCTTTTTATAGTAACTTTACCTGGAAGCCTTTGTACAGGTTCCGCTAAGTCCAAAATCAAACCACGATGATCCAACAAAAAGGCCTCAGTAACACTAGTTGCGCAAATGTTTGATTTAAGATTTGTTAAAATATATCAATGCATGTTTCCGATTCAGGGACAACACTAATGCACCAATTTATCCCATTTCCATCAATGACGTATTTTAGTATTTCGTATATGTGAATGGACCCAGCAGGGCCCCTCCACTGCGACCATTGACTTACTGTGGCTCACAACTCACAACGATGGTTTCCACTAGTCAAGAATCTCAATTTGATGGACAGTTTTCAAATCCATAAGTGTCATTCGAGGATTTTTGTCTGATTATTTTCGTTGCTGGTTGCTGGACAGGAGCATAAAATATTTCATTGTTCCTTCATCCTCCAAGCCTAAGCGAGTTCGTTAGGTAGAATTCTATAGATCCTAGCACTGCTAGGTTCATCTGTTATGCTACCATGAACTCTTTTTAGCGTCTCTAATCACTTTGTTGTAGTTCGACAGAGCAGTTCTGTATTGATCCCATACTATGCCGATTTCTTTGGCTCGATTGGAGAGTTTACGAACTTCTTTTCTTTTTTTTTCTCTCGGGAGTTGTTTCACCAAGAGGTTCCTCTGTCGTCTCTTTTACTCTTGAGTGGACAGTTTCCATGATATGCCAGATTTATGGCTGGCTTCAGTTGCTTCAAAGCCACCTCAATCTCTTCACGATATTTTATCCTTGCAATAAAAGTAATTTGTCATAATTGTCAGTTAGTTTCGAATTTTAATTAATTAATTTTGTTTCTTCACTTTAACATTTTCGATCTTATTAACAAGACCCTTAGTAAGGGTCTTGTTAATAAGATCGAAAGTGTTAAAGTGAAGAAACAAAATTAATTAATTAAAATTCGAAACTAACTGACAATTATGACAAATTACTTCGCCTTACGAACATGTATTGAGCGCATTTTTAAATCTAAACTAATCCAATGAATATTACCTAGAATTATGTGTAAATTCTTAGAAAACACGCTATATAATTGCCTTATACTAATCTTATTATTGTTACATTCCCTGACTTATTAAATGGGCGAATTTATTTTATCTTCTAATGCTATTGAGGTTGGGATATTACCATGATTATGATGATATTTACGTTTACATATGTAAACAAAATTGACCAAATCTGCCCGAGAAATTAGCTAAATATTTTTTAAACTTCAGACATATTTTATGCAGTCTGATACATACACTTGAAATATATCTAGTTCATGCACTGAGTTTATTGGTAACACGTTCCCTTAGCATTGCGTTAAAGAAAAAAAGTAAGTTACTGTTCTATTATATTAAGCTTCCTTTTATTGTAAATAACAAGTGTTATTTATGTTCTTTGGGACACACAGGTTGTGCTCCAAAACGTTCGCATCTCGTTCATAAATTTAAGGAATTTGGCTATCAATGTTTCCTAAATAACCTAGCCTAGAGAATATACAACGATGATTGGTCACGTCCTCAGCTAAAACAAAACTTTTCAGAAAGCCTTGGCTTTCATCCAACATTACGTTTATTTTCTAAAGTTATAATTTTATTATGTAATTCAGGTGTTACTTTTTTCTCTTTTTGGCCCAAAAAGTAAACAAAATGTTTTTTTTAGGTGAGAAAATGCAATCATTGTTTAAGCCTTTACTAGCCAAAAATAGCAGCGTATGAACTTTAGACCAGAGTTATTCTTCAATTTAGCTCTTTATGCCAATTCCAATAATAATAACAATACTAACACTAGTCCATCTGATAAAAATTCAAGCTTCAATACTTCATCTACGAATGGATGTTTTCCTTACCTTCTAAGGCATTACTGGTCGACCTTTCTAAAACCATAGCTCTTCGAAGCGAAAAACCAAAATCACTTCTGGGTGGCTTTTGCCTTTGTACTACAAGAGTTCTAGGTTTTGGTAAAACTAGTGGAACGATGTCGGGAAGAGGTAGATTAATTTCATCGAAATTCGCTGTCCTGGACCACCTGGAATGGAAAGGAAGAGTTAATTAATACTAATATGGGTGCTTTGCAACTTCATGCTTGCTTCTGCAGATTTGAAACTCCGCAGAAAATATACACACGATATTGATCTAAAAACTCTCACTCAAGCTACATATAAAGATAATACGGATTAGAGAAAATATAGGATAGCGTAATGAACTTTAAATGATGGAATGAAGCATGAAGTAAAGGTATAAATAACTTGATATATAGTATAACTATTCAAGAATAAGTATATATTAAGGAATGCCCAAAATATGAACTGTTGGAAAGCAAAGCAGTCGATTAGAGTTATTGGGCACTTTGAGTGAGGGTAGAGTTTGAGAGGCAATCACTTATAGTGGGAGTTGTTTATAGATCCCCAAATGCACACAGTGCAGAGTTTTCATGCTACTTGGAAGAGAAGCTAAATGAGTATATTATTTATACTCAGAATACAGTAATACTGGGTGATTTGAACATAGGTCTCTTGAAGAACGAGAAAGATGTTAGAAACCTAAAGAAAATAATTCAACCGGCAGGTCTTACGCAAATTGTGTCAAAAGAAACAAGGGTTTCTGACACATCAGCTGCTCTGATTGACCAAATAATCACCAAAGATTTACTTATTGTGGGAGCTGTATATAGATCCTCCAATGCAGACCATGGAGTTTTTATGCTACTTGGAAGAGAATCAAATGATACTCAGAATACAGTAATACTGGGCGATTTGAAAGTAGCTCTCTTGAAGAACGAGAAAGACATTAGAAATCTTAAGATAATAATTCAAGCGGCAGGTGTTACGCAAACTGTGTCAAGAGAACCAAGGGTTGCTGAAACAACAACTACTCTTCAGCTACTCTTGACCACATAATCATCAATGATTTCAATGCCAGAGAGGTCTCGACAAATTTTCCTATGATGAGCGACCATGAGATTGTTGGCACCAAGCTAAACATCATCAAATTTTGTGTACCACATAGATCTTAATGGCCATGCAATTATAACACTAATTTCAGAGTTAATAGGGCCAAAATTGAAGAATTCATAGATATTGTTTCTTAAAAAAAACCTTTCCTTTTTAAATAGAAGCTATTTGTGTAACGCATAAACAAATTGAAAGGAATTTGTCAATAATCCTGCATCGAGTACTGCACAATAATACTTGTCAATCATCATTCTTCTAATACTCACAATATACTTATATATTTAATTGTCTTCATCGAGGTTTTCACACATCTATTAAAAATATTAACAGAATTAAAATAATAAAGACCGCACTTAAGAGGTTATTGTTAATTGTTGGGAACAACGAACTATAAGTTGACAGAATATTTTGACGCCATCATGATTGACCAATCTTAATGAATTCCTATGATCAATAGGTATATTTATTCAAATTTATACACCCATGTTTGCTTTGTAAATGAAGATGAGAACACCTTTTTTGAAATTCAAGATAATTTTGATGCGAGTTTATTTGATGTGAAGATCAACAAATACAACAACCCCTAAAATACCAATCAAACGATTCAAGAGTTGTTTCAACTAGAAGAGTTATTTTACCCAATAGAAACAGCTAAATTCTTATATTGATCATGAATTTTGGTAATAATAAAGGTATTAATTATTGTTGGGCGAATTATACGTAACAACCAAGGCTACCGAGAGCTAGTTACTTCTACCCGAGCTTCTTCCTTTAACCTTTAACACCAAATCCATTTAAAACAAATATACATTATGCCCTAATTTTCTGGAAGCGTTCAGATTGGTTTCTTAGCTCCTCGTTCAATGTAATTTTGCTGGAATAATTTGGAATACCAACAAAAAGCGAATATATATAGTGTGTTCGAAATTGGTAGGGATTGTATTGGTATCTTGGAAACTATAAGAGATAGAAAGATGATTAAATAGGGAAAGTTGTAGGCCATTCAATTGTGAATTCGATGCTTTTGATGACTGATCTACCTTTTTTCGTTTTTGAGATATTTTGGAAAAACTAAAAATTTGCATTTTCGAAAGTGTTGCTTTTTTAATTTCGAACTAATTTTAAAATCTGTAAAAACATTATTATAACAACTTTTTATTCAAACAACGTATCCTTGCATTCAGATTTTAATTTCGACGTTTCGATTTTGATATACCATCATCAACTTTTTTTCCAATGGCAAAAGAACCTTTTTTTCCCTTTTAAAATAATGTATAACACTTTATAACAATACTTTATTATTATGTCAAAAAACGAAAAAATATTTATGCAACAAGTGTGTAAAGTGACCCTTTTTTATGAATGGGAATATTGTCGCATGAGCCGTAGGCGAATGCGACAATTCCATGAATAAAAAAAAGGGCATTTTACACATGAGTAGCATACAAAATATTTTCTACTACCGAAAAATATAGGAAAAAACAAAAATAATATTAAATTACTTTACGTAAAATATATTATTTTACGCACTGCCCTAAACGTCAAAAAATATGTCAGATTTACTTTACGCACTAGTGCGTAAAATAACTTACTTTACGCACTGCACATTAAAACGGCCTATTTTACGAATCTTATAGAGTGCGTAAAGTGAGTATTTTACGCACGGAGTAGAAAAAATATTTTTTGTCCTTCATATTTGACGTTGCTATGTTGTAGCTGTCAGATATTTTCATTTAATTGATTAATTTATTGTGTTGGTCAAAAATTGTTAAATATCCCGTGAAATGGCGGAAATTTCCTCAAACGTGAAAAGTTAGACATGTCAGTGACTTATATTAAAAAGCAGAGAAATGCGGAGAGTATCGTCAACGATTATTTTTATACTTTCCCGAAAGACGTTGCATTTCGTCGAAAAACCTCGACCAAAAAAGTATTAAAAAAAATAATGAAAATCGAAATAGAAACATTCAAGAATATTTTGCCGAAATTCCTAGATCTTCTACACGAGTTGCAAACGGAGAACTTAACATTCAGAAGTCAACGATACCTGACGTTTTAAAAGGAGCCCATTATGGACTATTCAAACCCACCCTTGCACAAGGACTTAATGACGGTGATTTTCAGAGGAGACTGCAATTTTGTCATAAATGTCAAGCAACCGCCATTTTTTTCAAAAATGTTTTATGGACAGCCAAAACACATTTTACTAATTCTGGCATAGTAGACATTTAACAGGCACAACCACCATTACTGGGAGCTGTAGAAAATCCTCATTTACGGGAACAACGAAGGCTAGAAATTCGATCACAATTTATCGTAAAAAATTTATATTTATTTTAGCATGATTTTTATTAAATCATTCTTGTATTATTTTTCTAGCAAATCGATTAGTTGGGTATTTCAAGTAGACACTGAACAGGCAAAGATATCTTGCAAAGCTACAAACTGAAATAGTTCCAACAATTAAAGAAGTTGTTCCACTAAATAAGTTTGACAATTTATGGTTTCAACAAGATGGATGTCCAGCTCACAATTCTATAACGAGGTTCAAACATTTTTATCAGAAACTTTTGATGAGTGGACCTGTGCGTTGGTCTGCCAGGTCTCCAGACATTACTCTCCTAGACTTTTATTTATGGAGACATGTAAAAAATTAAATCTATGAATTCGAACCCCCTGAAAATTTACAAATACTAGAACAACGTGTGAGGGATGTACTATCAAATATTAATCGAAACACTCTTCAGCGCATTGCCAGAACGGTATTAAAGAAATGGCAAAAGTGCATTGAAAAAAATAGTCAACATTTTTATATATAGTTTTGAAGTGAAACTTCTTTAGCGAGGGTAAAGTCAGAAAAAATACTTATCAAAGTGAAACGCTTATCAAAGTAAAACGACCCTTTAATTAAGCATGTTCCAGTGTAGCTAGAGGGTTGAAATTTTCAGAACATGTAGCCGGGGTAAAATGAGGATCCTTGACAAAAACTGAAATTTTTGAAAAAATGGGAAAAGATTGAAAGAAACGTAAAAATATCTTTGCAAAGTTAATGAAGCTATTATAAAACGAAATAAGAAAAGAAAATTAATAAAAAAACAAAAGCAAAAGATTATTCGGAAAGTTAATAAAAGTATTATAAAACCAAATAAGAAAAAAATAAAAATAAAAAAGGAAAAATTGTTCGGAAATTTAATAAGAGTATTATAAAAGGAAATAAAGTAAAAAGTAAACAAAAAAAAAGTTAGAGCGCTGTTTCCGGCGAAAAAAAGCTGAAAAAATTTAAAAAATAATAGAAAAAGTGCCGAAACCGTAGGCAAAAGTTGAGAAAAAAAGCTTAAAAATTAAAAACTCAATTCCTTGTATCTCTTTAAGAAGTTTCACTTCAGTTGTGTGCTTACAAATGTGAGGCATATTTTTTTAAAATTTATTTTGTGATCTAGTTGGCATTTTTTAACTTTAAAAAAAAGGTAGCTGATTGTAACTCATTTAGAAGATGTAGGATTTTCGGCAAAATTTTTTTGAATGTCTCTTTCAGCTGACATCATTTTTTGGGAAATTTTTTGCCGCCTTTTTCCAAAACTGCCATATTGATAATAAGTGTTAAGAATATTGTTTTTCCAGAGATTATTATGTTTCATTTAGAATTTTTATTCATGTTCATGTCAATTTGGTAGTGATGATATTGGTTTTTTGTATGTTATTAGGTTTACTTTTGAAACTTAATAAAATAAAAAAAAATATATATGTTTTTGAGCACATACCCTTATTTCTGGTAGAAAGTTTACGGCTTGATATTATTATTAAAAGGTATTTTAAAGTGAATACCAAAAGTAAATTAAAAGACATTTCTGTCGATGCACACTGACTGAATCTCCATCTTTGTTTGGGCGCATAAGTTTATAAAGGATAGAAATACACTTAATGCGCATCGACTTTCCCAACATAATTCCTTTATTAGGAAACCAATGGCAATTGTTTTTTTAGAGTATGGCCTCGGCAATCTTTGCCAAGATGATGATGATATCTTAAAACCGAAACGTCGAAATTAAAATATAACTGCAGGGATACGTGATACGTTGCTGTTAAAAAGTTGCCCTAGTAATGTTTTTACAGATTTTAAAAATATTTCGAAATACAAAAATACAGAATTTTTAGTTTTTTCAAAATATCTCAAAACAAAAAAAATAGAGCCGTCAACAAAACGGCATTGAATTCCCAGTTAAATGTCCTACAACTTTCCCCATTTAACCATCTTTCTATCTCTATTCCCTACCAATTTCGGGCACACTGTATAAGAATCTTTTTTTTCTAGACCAGCAAGATCTCGAGCAAGATAATATGAAAAATGTATCTGATTATGATGTCAGAAAACTATCCGAGTTTGGAAGCAACCGTGATGCCTCTTTCACGCGCATACGGTTTTGGAATTCCAAAATATCACATAACCCGCTACTCATTCATGACAAAGATGGCAAAAATACACCATTGGATCCACTCATGCCGCCAGATTCGAATATGTACATAATTTGAAATTTTAAAATATCACTTACCTATGGAAACCTTGTGACTCTCCCACAGGGCTCAACGAAAACGGCGGAGTTGCAAACGAACTATTCGTAGTATCTGTCAAACTGTCAGCGCTGGGCGAAGTCGACGTTATAACCAACAGCTGATTGCTCATACTTTTTACACTAAATCCATTTTGACCTGGGAGATTTTGATACGCTATCAATTCGTTCTGCAACGTGTTCCTGACTAAGCTCACGTGATCGACGGAGTCATGACCGTTGTGACCGTTATGACCATTAACACTACTTGGACT
>MU183922.1:102417-140982 GCA_016904865.1 Pissodes strobi
AGCCTTTTTTATGGTTTTAGGACATCTAAGTACTCCAGTTCCGCACTAACAAAACCAAGTTAATGATAGTGCTCAAAAGACCAAAATCCAAATCCAAAATCTAAGTAAACCATCTTATGGAGGAGAAAAAGTGACAACGAACATGTAAAACTCATTTTGAGATCTTTTCAAATAAAACCAGACCAAAATAAAATAAAAAATGCAAAATTTTGTTTTTTTTTACGGATATGTTCCGAGGTACTTAGTTGGAATTAGAGATTCCACCAAATTTGTAACACCCTGTATACAGTCAAAATTAAAGTCAGCACCAAGTAGGACATTTTTGTATTAATGGAATGAGATAAAATTTTAGTTCGGCAAGTTCAGACCACAAATAATAATTGTAACGAAGTGACATTCCTCAACTGCGTAAAGTGACCTTTTCTTCAAAAAATTGCGAGTTTTTGATGGGTTTTTGAAAAATCTTATTTGCAAAAATTGTTTCTAGTACATACGTCCACATTTGAATTTTCAGTCGTTAAGGAAAGTCAAGGGTAAAGTTGATGTTTTAACTACTTTTGGAAGATAAATTATAACCTCATTATATAATAATAGAACTGTCTCAAAATGTTCCCAATCATCTAAAAAATTAAGTTTTGATATTTATTTAAAAAATCGGACAAATTTTGAGGCTACAATTTAAATATGCTTTTATTCGCATATTCTGAAAAAAAAAATCAATTTTGACAGTTAATAAATGTCGCTTGATCGTAGTTGCCTACATTATTTTTGGTCAATTTTAAAACAAAAAACTCTTTCAAATACCAACTTTCCCCTAATTTCATTAATAAAAAAAATATCCCATAGTGGGAGCCGTTAAGGTAAAGTTGATGTTTTAACTATTTTTGGAAAATGATAAATTATAACCTAATTATAATACCAGAGCATTTATGCAAAATGATACCAATTTTATAATTATATTTATTATTTAAAAAATTAAGTTGTTGATATTTATTCGAAAAATCGGAAGAAATATTAGAGCTTTGCCATATTCATGTCAAAACTTTGAGACTCTAATTTAATTTTTTTAAAGGAATTAACATGTGGGATAAAAATTATCATAAAAATGAAATTGCATAATGAAGTTAGGTTAAATTGCCCTTTAAAAAATAACACATACGTAGCATTAGACAAAAGCAGCAAAAAAAATCGCAGTGTAAAAACATTATAAAAATATTAACTTAACTAAATAATTTTTTTCAAAATTCGATCAAATTATACTATTTTTCGCATATTCTGAAAAAAATTAATTCTGACAGTTAACGAATGGCGCTTGGTCGCAGATGCCTACATTACTTTTGGTCAGATTTAAAGCAAAAAACTAAAAAAAATCCTACATGGTGCATACTTTAATTGTGAAACTATATATATTTTGGAATCCTAAATCCTTTAAAATACCTACAGACATATTTCAGATTTCTTATTTTCTCCTATATTATTATTGCAATTTTAAGGCGATTATTATAATAACCTCATTGAAGCAAGATTTGTAGTAATAACAGCAGAAATCACTGATCATTTCTAGTGCAAGTAATCAAAACAGAAATCACAGTAATCACCAATAAATCATTACTATACAGTCTTAATGCGAATATTGGGTAGGTGAGACTTCTCGAAAGGTTTAGAGGTTAAACTTATCTTTGGAATGCAACATAATCATCCCAGTAATAAAATTAACAATCAAAAGCTAAAAGATTATAGGACCAAAACCCCATTTAAATTTTCTCTCACTACTACAGCGATCTGTGTCTCTAAGACCGGTACGATTTTGCACAATATATGATATGAATCTATAATCCTACTTTATAATCCGCTTATCCTATTCTTGCTGTAATGGAATTGACACACCGTTTTTTATGGGATTATAACATACATTTCTACAATTTTTAATATCTGTTAGGGAATTATTTTCTGCGTAATTGGCCTTTCTTTTTCGATATTCGACATTAGACCTCAAAAAATATTAATATTTTGAGTTGATAGTTTATGTTCCTAAGTTTTAACTGGGTACATATAAGAGTTTCCGTTTCTTGCTCTGGATACATTCTAATATCTGTTTATAAAGTTCTTTAATATTTTTACGCTACGTTAGCGGAAAAGTTAGAAGAGCTATATTATAGTACTAGAGAGCGAAGTTGAAATTTGGAACTTTCGGCAAAAACTCTGTTGTATCAAAGACATAAAAAATAGACAGAATTGTTTACTAAAAATGAAGACGCCCATATAGTTCCCCTTCTTCTTTCCCCTCTTATAAAATAGTACGCAAGTCGTACCTAATTTCGCCGCTACTGCTAAGAGTATGTCTGTATCATGGAAAATCGCCAGCTTGTTTTTAATAACGTGACAGAAAAATTACATTTATTAGAAAATAGAGCATGTCAAAATATAAATGTTTCGCTTTAAAGTATACCGTGTAGATTGTAATACTAACATATAAGCATTCATAACAAAAAACTTGAATCAAAATGGAAACACAAAAAAAAAACGAAATGTTAGGTATACCTATTTTCCGCTAGAAACTTTATGTAAACTGGGCCCTATGTCACCACTTCACATTGTTCCCGGTACCCCTTCTTGCCGCGCACGCCGACTACGTCGCGTAGCCGGCACTAGTCTAAAAGGAACTGGCCGCCATGTTCAGGAAAACAGAGGATCAATTCATTTGAACCCAAATATTACCTTCCATGCGTAAGTAAATAAACTCATAGTCGTACATTGCTGAGTACTTTGGGAACATTATTTTAGACAAATAACTATTTTAACTATTTCTTGTTTGTTATTACATGTTTAAAGTGTCGTGAGTTAATAGAATCCGATGTTTCTTTGCCAAAATTATTAGTTGCAAAACTTTATGGAAAATTAATTAATGCTTCAAATTTAGTTGTTGCTATTTATGTCATGCAGCAGAAAAATAGGTGATCCTTAACAATAATGCTATCAAAATTACTAAACAGAATTAGTTAGTATATTAAGGGGAACCCGAGGGGGAACCTATTTCAAGTTAAATTGCAAAAAACTGCGAAATATTAATTTTCTTTCATAATATTAATATTTCAATATGGAACTATTTTTCGAGGCGTAGCACACAATGGACCGTGCTCATTTTCTATTGGTCGTATTCCGTAGGTATACACTCGCTCTTCGCTCTCAATGGCCGGCGGGATGGCGTGACTGACATTCCGCCGTCCGTTTGTCAACATTTCTATTTCGTTTCGTTTTCGTTGTTTTTGTTTTACCAATTGCCTTTATTATGGAAATTAATTCAGGAGGCCATATTCTGGGTTAGTTGGGGTTATTTTTTGTTGGTTGCGCCCTCGAAGCGAGCGGAGGGCCATGAAGTATGGAAATTTTTTAAATATTTGGAAACAAAGCGTAACGAGGGAGACTATATATAAAATATTTTACAGGTTTCAGGTTAAAAAAAAAACAAAAAGGGAAACAACAATGATCCAGAAAATTATAGAATGATATCTTTGCTAACCAGTATAAGTAAGCTGTTGACCAAAATCATTACAAAAAAAATAATGAATAGGATAGAAATCTCGATAGCAATAAGCGAAGAACAACAAGGCTTCAGACCGAATAGGTCGACAATAGACGCAATTTTCATCCTCAGGCAAATGATTGAAAAATCCATTATTCAAAAACCTCTGTTCCTTTGCTTTGTCGATCTCAAGAAAGCATTTGATATAATTCAAATAGCCGACATCATTAATATACTTCGGGAACACAGGGCACCCGTAAATTACATTAACGTAATAAAAGAGCTCAATAAAAACAACAAAATACAAATCAAAACATCACAGGGCTTTACCGAACAAGCTCCGATACTAACAGGAATTCGCCAAGGTGACAGTCTGAGCCCAATCTTGTTTAATCTAATTATGGATAAGGTAATAAATAGCGTAAAAGAAGTCTCTGGAGGATACAGGATGGGACAAAGATCAATAAAGACATTATGCTATGCTGATGACGCAATATTGATAGCCGATAACGAGGACGACCTACAGCGATTGCTATAATATTGGTTCCAAACAACAGCCGAAAACCTTATTATACAGATATCTGTAGGAAAAACAGAATCAATGGTCATAGCAAAGGAGCCTACAAGATGTAAATTAGCTCTATACGATAACCCCATTCACCAGTGTATGCAATGTTTAGGAGTTGAGATCACAAGCTCCAAAAGCTTACAACAAGAGGTACGAACCCAAGTAAATAAAGCCTCAAGAATATCTGGTTATCTGAGGGACCTCATATGGAAAAACAAATATATGTCCACCGATAGTAAAGTCCGCATATACAAAACAGTCGTAAGACCTATACTTACACATGCAGTGGAAACTCGAGCGGACACAACGAAAACGAAGAACATGATGAGGGCAGCAGAGATGAAAACATTGAGAACCATTAAAGGAGTAAGCTTAAGAGACGACGATATTGGAGAAACCACGTCGACAGAATGAGGGCAGATCGATGAGCAAAATGGGCAAAGGATGGAAAACCAATTCAAGGAGACCTCCCGCCAGACCTCTCAAGAGATGACAAGAAAGTTGGACATCTGCTTCCCAAGAGGCTGATTAGTAGAAGAAACAAGACTAAGTCTTAAGAAAAGAGAAAAAAGAAGAAGAAGAAGAGAAGAAAAAAAAATAGTTTCCGGATTTTTCCATTAGAAAACTAACATAGAATACCTGCTTGTTATTTTTTAGAAACAAATTTATCTTTGATACCTAGCGCTATTGTTAACTGGACCCGAAAAATACTGACTTTTTCATAAAACAAATTTTCAACACAGATAAAAAATATAAGATATGAATTCATCATGAGGTAGCCCAAAGAACCCAGACATTGCTCAAAACAGAATACGAAGTGTGAACACCAAATTAATTTTATTTCGCAATGAATGAAATGTGTTTTTTCCTTTGTTTCTTTATATACCTAATTAGTATTATTCGCAAGTAGACCCGCACGGCGGCGGCGGCTAGCGACATCCTATAATCAATCCTCTAATCAATTATCAATTAAACGCAAATTTTTCCCCGAACTGGAACTTAAAGATAATTTTTTAAGTTATGTGCATATTTCAATATTAATAAATTAATCTTTTGTGTCTAGTCATTTTAATTTTTGTAGTGGCTTATTATTTTCTGCTTGACAGCAGGCTTATTTCATTGTTATATGACTTTAATCAAGTGTCCCCTAAAATGTTACGCCTATGGTGCGCCGCGAGGCGCGTCGTTGTGGCCATATATGAATGAAATGTTTGACGCGCTTCGGCCGCCATCTTCATTATTTTTTGATTCATTGCTTTATCCCCTCTTCACGTTAATATTTCTTATGTTGGCATGTAAATATTTGGTAATTTATGAATGACCTGCTCTGCCATTTGTTTTTTATATGTCTTAGGTTGTAATAGTATTAGAAGGTAAACAAAATACGAAGAAAAGTGGGAAATTACACGGTTTAATATCAACTTGTTTTTTTTTCACCATAGTAATTGTTTTCGGAACTTATGAGTTTTGATATGGGTCGCGGAGCCCAAACAGTTTAATGGATAGCAAAAAGGTTTGTAGCGAGGTTTATGCATTTTGATCTTAGTATTTCTTAATGGGATTTTTCTGTTTCTAATTTTTAACTATTAACTTCTGTTGTTACGTCAATAATGACGAAAATAGCCGTTGCATAAAAATTTGACAGTTCACATTATTTTTTTCTCGGCTTCGTCTTTGTCAATATTTTGTTTTTTGTTGAGTAAATTATTTCTCCACATAGTTATTAGTAATGAAAAAGACGTCAGAACTTCAAATAATAGCATTCCCGTGTAAATTAAGAAATACACACGATGCAAACAGAACCTTCCCGAGAAAAGAGATAAATAGATAGACGCACTCCAAAGAAAGGCATACGTCAGAAAAGGACCACGCCGCTCTAGAGGATGGTTAATAGGGTCAAAATCGTCACACCTCTGACGTCATTAATGAACAGAAAAATGGATGTTAACGTCTAACCACTAAACTAAAAAAAGTTTGGGCTCTCTAATCTGCTTCCGATCAATCGGAAGTAACACTTTTCGCCTCGAATCATTTCCGGTTAGACTAGAAGTTAATGCCAAATGATCGATTATATTTGCAAAGGTGGTCATATAAACTTATATTAAGTATTTATGGTAGAAAAATATTTTAAATGTGCCGCTCGGAATATGATAGATATCGGGTTTTGGGTTCGTGCAATTTGTCTTAAGGGAAATCTAAGTAACATAAATTTATTTTTCTAAAGTAGATATTGGAAAATTCAGGGGTGCATGTAGGTAAATAATAAGATCTAATTTCTAATCTATATATATGTTTGGAGGTTATAAGTAACTTAGTTAATTTGAAAATTAACTAATTAACCCAAACTAACCCAAACACGTACTTTTTGCTTTGAAAATATTTATTAGTACCATACCAATAAGTTGTCTTTTTCATATTTCTGCTTCTGGCAATAACAATTTTACAACGGTTGACTTAACGGAATACACATTTTTAATTCACAAGGCCATATTCCGCCAAAGCGATTTATCAGCTGGTTTGCAAGCAATACACGAGTCGGTCCCGTTTATAGGTCAAAAGATCACACAATTCATAGTATGAGAATTTTTGGATAAGTACAACACAATTAAGTGAAGAACTATTATGACTGATACATAATTGCATAAAATACGATAAAGACATTCCAATAATTCACGTATGGTAATTTTGAACTTTGCGAAGATTCTGAGTAATCGAGTATGACTACGCCTCATTCCATGCCTATTTCCGTACATTTTGCGATAGTTTAGAAGTGTAATATCTTTATTGCTAATCGTTTGCAAGCCGTTTCCTTTACCTTCAATCGAGCCTGCAATAGAATTGTGAGATAACTTTCATAATTCAGACATTATTTGCCTATCTGAATAATTTGTTTTAGTATTCCAGATATAGATATCGTAGTCAGAACGGTACTGCTCTTGGCGCCTGATTATGGCATCATTACGACCAATAATTCGTTAAAATAATAATTAAACTGCTGAAGAATTAAAACGAGAAATTTCTACCGCCATTTCCCGAACCAATTCTGGACACCTTTATCGCCTGACTTGAACAACGTAGATTTTTGTTTGTGGAGGCACCTAAAATCATTAGTTTATGCAAAGATACATTTGGTTTATGTTAGACCAATCGAGGACTCGAGCCAGGAGGACAACTAAGGAATAGAATAGTTGTTGGCGGATGTGAAACCATAAGTAACACTCGACAGTAAATTTCGACAGAGTTGGTCACTCGATGAGAAGTAGAGCAGAAGCCTGCATAAAAAGGGGAGGTTTCAACATTTTTTTGTGAATGTTCTGTTATATTGTTATTACTATTCATTGAGTGTATTTTTTTTCCTCTAAAACGAAGTAAGATACGAAAATATATCAAGAGACAAAAAAAAATTGTGTGTGCTTAAGACCACAAGATAGAAGTGAAAACTTCAACAAGCGGGGTCATCGTTTGTCAGAATTTCGATCCGAGCCTTCGTTGCAGAGATACGGACGAAAACGGTTGTCCCCCAAAATCCCCCTTAAATTAGAGTTATGACCCCCCCCCCCCCCCCCCGTATGGTCTAAGGCGCACCTCCCTTGAAAATTTCGGCGCTCTACCTATAAGGGAACATGCCAGTAGAAGGAGCGTGACGCGTGACGTTACATATCCGAGCGTGACGGCTCGGTCTCATTCAACCCCCACAAAAAAAAACGCAAAACGCGCCTAAAGAAGTTTTCACTTCAAAAAGTAGTTTTTTTAGCTGCTTAATGAGGAAAAATAATAAAATATTTTAAAAAGTCAGTGGCGTATATATTTCTTTCAATATTATTCGTGAACCGGCCCCCTGAGACGCCATTGGAAGTCATAATTATCTCCTAGTTAGTTCTAACTTAGCGTCTTATTACAACGAACAACATTGGCAAAATTCAACAAAATAGGCTCAAAGGATCTTTGAAATAATAATAAAAAACCATTTTTTTAAACTTTGACACCCTGTATCTTGAAAACCAGACTTTTTTTGGACACATGTTTATATGAACTTTTCTACTTGAATTTGGTTCAGAAATGCGCCCTTGGAATTACGGCCTATCATTAAGTTACACCCTGTATAAAACAAGAACTGTCATAAAAAACGAAGAAAAGTCTATTTTATAGGGCCAACTTCACATGCATTCAAAATTTACATCATCAACGCAGTCCAGGGCAATTGCTCCGCTCCCCCCCCCCCCCCCCCCCCCCCCCCCCGCTCCCCCCACCAACCGCAAAATATTTAAAAAGTTTTTAAGATTGCAGCAATTTTACGGGTCTGAATAGACAGCTTTGCTTTTGATGCATTGTGGGAAATTTGAAGGATTATACACAGGATGACACCACCATGACGGAACTGCAGTCTGATCACTTGCTAGTAATGTTCAAAACGATGAGCCAGCCACCCCTTGTAGACTCTAGGGTCACGTACAACTACAGGAACGCCGACTGGACAAAGTTCAGGAGAGAAATCAGCGCGGAGTTAAGGATAACTCGCGACTTGGACACTCTTGCAAGATTGAGAAAGCCATAGAAGTCATGACCTGGATAATAAGCGCCGCAAAGTAACACAACATCCCCAGAAACCCGGACCTCAAGCAAGGCAAGCCGCCCCTATATATTCAGAAACAGATCGCGAGAAGGAACCAACTACGCAGGGCATCTCAAAATTCACGTGACCCGAACGGTCAGCTTACCTGGAAGAATGCGAATTGACCCGAGCCATGCTGGATTCATACAACAAGGATGCCTGGAACAATAGAATCACAGCCGCTAGCCAGACCAGACAACATATAGCAGTACATCAAGAAAATGAAGAGCAGCAAAAGCCCCTGGACAGTCCCACCTATCAAAGTGACGAGAGACGGCATAGAACACATCATCCTAGACAGGACAGAGAAGGCGGAGGCGTTCATGGAATACTTCGCCAATATCAGCAGCTTGATGGAGAATCTATCAGAAGACAGGACAAGAGAAGAGTTCAGAGGACAACGGACGAAATCGAAGCGCTGCCGCTGTAGGACACGAACGGGATAATCACGAGCCAGGAGCTGAGGAGCAAGCCAGACCGTACAAAGCGCCAGGACCGGACGGAATAGTCATGAAGGAGGCCAAGTTCCTGCCGAATAAAGCCCTTGTCCAGCTGAGGTACATCATCAATGCCTCCATCAGACTACACTACTTCCCGAGGACATGGAACACAGCCAGGATCATCGTCACCGCCAAACCAGGAAAGGACAGGAGCCAAACCTCATAGTACAGGCTCATTTTCCTGCTACCCACCCTCGGAAAGGTCTTCGAAAGAGTGCTCGACAAAAGAATCAACGCGGAGCTCCAAACACTAGGAACCATCATACCAGAACAGTTCGGATGCCAGAGGAAAATCGACAGGCATGCAGTTTGCGAGGATAGTGAAGAACAACTAGAAGACGACAACAGCAGCACTCCTGAACTTAGAAAATACTTATGACACCGTATATGGAGGGAGGCCATGACTACCAAGATGCAGGAAGCAGGAATCACGCCGGCAATCACGAAGACCCTCATGAGCTATCTAAAGGACAGGACAACAACAACACTGATCAGAGGGACATAATCAAGGACAAGGACAATAAGGCAAGGACTCCCCCAAGGAAGCGTGATATCGCCGACGCTGTTCAAGATCTACATCAACGACGTACCAATGAAGCGAATAGCGGAATACTTCAAGAGATGGAAGCTGAAGATAAACGAGACCAAACGCAACTTATCAACTTCAACTAGAAGCGCAAGAGAGAAAGAACACACATCACGATCAACGGGACACGGATCGAGGACACGGAGACCGTCAAGTACCTAGGAGTAACACTGGACAAGAAGCTGACCTTCAAGGACCACATACAGGGCACCAGCAGGAGAAGAGCAGGACTAGCAGCCAGCGCAATATTGCCATACATCACGCCGCAGTCAAGACTTGACAAGGACATCAAGCTCAGACTGTACAACACCTACGTCAGGCCAATAATCATGTACGCCGCGCCGGTTTGGAGCTCCGCAGCGAAAACCAACAAGGAGAAGCTACGGACGCTGGAACGGAAACTGCTACGCACAATCATGAACTACAGATGGGAGGATTTCAAGACGACGAGACAACTGTACAGAGAAGCCGGGACAAGACCGCTAGAACAGAGACTACAGGAGACAGCAACGAAATTCTTCAGGTACACGATGAGGATGCAGGAAATAACCAGGAACATAGGAAAGATGACCATAGAGGAGATGCCATTCAGAAAAAATCCTCAAAATGATCCCCACCAGGAAGGACTGCATGAAGCCGAAAAACATTATAAAGTGCAGTGTTAGAATAATCATTTAGTATTAAAATATCATGTCATTTATTTAGTTAACTTAGGTTTAGGTGGACGCTTGTTAGGTACCACCTCAGTCGGTAGTATAAAGGTATTTATTTGTAAATATGTATGTATTGTTAAGTTTGCATTAGTTTTAGGTCAAATATCAAGTAACATAAGGCAATTCTTTATAAATAAATAAATAAATAAATAAAAAACACAGGATGACCTTTAGAATCACTTGGGACTCTTACACATCTACAGGGTGTTCCAACTCTCCAGCCCAAATACTCATATTGATCCAGCCTGCTGATGCTGACAAACCGAGTGACTGACGTTTTGGGGTGGCTGCTATCTCCAATTTCCCTTGGATAAAGAGGAAGGCGATTCACTGGAACTCTTTACGAGATCTTTTATAAAGTCGACTCTAGACACAATATCCCGTAGAACGAACTTTTATATATTTAAACAATATAATAATAATATACATAAATACTTCGTGTCTCATCAAAATAGTACAATAATTATTGACAGATTTGGCAGTGGTTCCGAAAATATTTCACCGTCATCTGTTGGAGCTACCATCCACGCCCTTGAGCCAAGTAAAAACATTTCTACTGATATCACGAATAATTAGGATAATTACAATTATTATTCTAAAATCCAATGAGCTTTGTTAACAATACCAATCAAAATATTAAATAACAATCATCAATAACAATTTGTAATTCATAAGCCAATTTTACCGTCTGTTATATAACTTAATAACATTAATTTTTTTTCTAACTGTACAACCGGTAAAAAGCGCATAATGTCGACTTTAAAATGCTAATTAATTACAATGGAAAGTGCACTTGTTCAGGTATTTGCTTATTGTGGGTTTGGTGTATTATAAACAGAGTAATAAGTATGTCTGCCACTATTACGTTTTATGTGATGTAATAATTTAATAATAGGCAAGCGGTGGGTAAAAAAATATTACTGTTACACTTTAATTGATCCTACTGAAAATCACTCTTGGAGCTGAAAATGTGTGGTGACATTATTTCTTTGCGCCATTTAAGCTTCTATACATACTACAGGGAACACTCTTTTCATGATTAAAACTAAAAAGCAAATATCGCAGAGAAAATTAGCATACCCTAATTTACTAACTGCACACAGCCAATCAGAATCGAAACGTTTGTTTACTAATTTATAATGTCTAATATTACACTTCAAGTATGGCCCATCTACTTAGTAGCTGAAAAATTCCGAATTTAAAAATTTTCCGACAAGTAGCTTTTTTTAATTGATTTTTGAAAATAAATCAAAAGTTACCATTTTCCCTATACTAAGAGAAATCGAGATATCTTAAGAACTACTTACACTAGAGCAGTGAGTTATCTCATCTAAAAGGTCTTGAAAATATCTGTCGAATGAGGTACCACTCGATATAGGTGTTTCAAAAAAAATTCAAGTTTTGGAGGGAAAAAAATTCAAGCTTTTAAAAAAATATTTTTTTTTATTTTTATAGAAAGATTATATATTTTTTTCAATATTTTAGCAACATATTGGCCAAATTTCAGGATGGAGAAATAATGGGAACAAGATGAAACAAAATAATCACTAAAAATACAAGCAAAAAATGGTATTTATTTTGATAAATGTAACAGAAACACTATTACTTTTAATAGAAACAAAATTTTATAAAAAGTCTAAAATCCACCATTAGATTTTAGCTTTTATTTTTTTTTTTTCATTTTTGAAGAGTATAATATTTCTTCTTTAGTAAATGTGTATGTTCGACCTGTAGCAGTAACCGGTTGAACCTTCTTTAATTTGAATCTCTTTTAATTACTAAAATATATGCTTTGAGCGTAGGATAATAAAATGAACTAGATGGTCCATTTAGATGCAAAAAACTGATTTTAAGCTCATCAGATTATTAATTTTTACCAATAATACACGCTAACCACCACAAGTTATCATACTGAACAGTCACAAAACCAGATTGAAGAAATCCTACTTCATTATTTGTAAAATTAGAAAAATTCAACTGGACTGCAGTGTATGAGCACTGCAGGTATTTTCTTGCAGAAAACACAACCAAGGGCGGTAGGGAGGGACACTTACTAAATTAGAGAGCGTGTCAGCAAGTTTCTGCTTAAAAAAAAATAGCAAATATTGAAACTTGTGGTCTTGTTGATTTTTTTTTCTAGGAAGGGGGTGAGGGTGTGTATGTGGAGGAGGATGGGTGGTATGATGGTTAGGTTTTTGTTTAGGCTTTACTAAAAACACGAAAGGAAGTTAACAATTAACCAAACTTTGAGAACACTTTCGTAATTTTTGCTGTTTTCAAATTGCTAATATCTTTTTCCCTATGAACCCATCATGTCTCCAGCCCGAAAATTGGCGGACAAAAACAATTTAATTTTTTGAAAAAATAAAAATTAACTTTTTTAAAAATTTGATTTCTTTTCCATTTCAAAATTTTCAAATTTTTTAACACCTATATTGAGTGGTACCTCACTTGAAAGGTATTTTCAAGACCTTTAAAATGAGATAAATGATGCTCTAGTATAAGTAGTTCTTAAGATATCTTGATTTCTTTTAATAAATATGTCTAGGGAAAATGGTAACTTTTTGATTTTTAAAAATCAATTTAAAAAACTACTTATCAGAAAAAATTTAAATTTTGAATTTTTCATCTAACAGATGGGGAGAATAACTATACCAAAAATTATCAAAAGCGGTGGGTGATCTGCCAAACCTTCTTTTATTTTCGTTGGTTTGACATGAAATGACCCAAGAATAAAATATCACGCTTCAGCTTCACTTACTCCAGCGGGGGAAATGATATACAATATTAATTAGTTCCTTGAGTGTTGATGGATTTCATCAAGATATGATGATGATGATAATAATAAATAGTAAGTTCGCATATTAATAAATTCCTGATTAACACCAAAACTATTTCTGATTATGAGAATTACTAATCCACTTTTATTAGACGTTTTTCTTAAAAGTAAAGTTTTCTTTTAGTTGAGGTGCAAGAAGATAATTCAAATGATTTAGATGTTTCACTGAAATTTTGTTTAGCCTGATTGTTGAACAAATAAGTGATATCATTGAAACGAATGACCATGAATCCACTTGCAGAGGGCGAGTTCAGCTCGGTAAGCTATCATTTATACGATTTCTGGCTTACCTCAGACATAAGGAAATCATGTGAAAAAAAGCGTCAGCTATTTAGACAAGTGATAAGCAACGCGGTAAGCAAAAGCCATTTTGAAACGTATGCTAAAGGGCTAAGAAGGGTTATTGACTCGGTTATTGGGCAGGCTAAAATGTTGCATAACAATGATAACATAACAAGATCTGAAAACAAGGGCAAGGGTACCTGGGCATTAATTAATAAAATTACGACAAACGACTCAGAAAAAACTCGGTGCTTGATGGATTTAAAGATAAAGTACTGTTTTAGATAAAGAACTTTAAATTCAGTAAACAGCAACTTTGAAAATGCGTGCCCCGAGACCAAAGGAGAGAGTGCCGATGAGGTGTATGGCTGCCTTAGGGGCCTCAAAAACCAAAGGTCAGTTGGTGAAGATGAAGTGCCGGTAATACTTTTAAAAAAGGTAGCTAGTTTGATAGCGGAGCCATTATTAATCTGTGTTTTCAGGGGTGTTTCCCAGTAAACTCAAAATTGCTCTTGTTAAGGCAATATACAAAGGAAAGGGGGACACAGCCAATCTCAAGAATTATAGACCAGTATCGTGGCTATCAAACATAAGTACGATTTTTGGAAAATTACTTTGCGAGAGAATAGTCAGGTGGGAGTGCTGTGATTACGGACCGTCATCGTCAGTTTGGATTCCGGAGGGAGCCTTGTTAAGGCTCAGCATTGACAGGCATACTAGACTCGATGTATCAGAAGAGGAAAAACTGTTGCAGTGCGTTTGGATATTTCCAAACTTTTTGACAGTGTAGATATGCTTGTCGAGAAGATGTAAAGGTATTGAGTACGTGGGGTAGCTCGGAGGTTGGTGACGTGACCGCCAGAACTCACTGTGTGGTCCTGAAAACAGGGACAAGGATCAAGTCAGACTTCAGCTTGATAAAAAAAAGAGTGTTTCACAAGGTTCAGTCTTAGGACCTCTTCTATACACTTTAAACACCAACGAACTTCCAGCTATGGTAAGGAATCATGTAAGGATCATGAGTGAAACGTCAGAAAGGGATATTGAGGTAAATCTTGAAGACTCGCTTGCTTGGCTGGAGGCATGGTTTTCCAATAATAATCTATTGTTGAATATTGAAAAAACTCTTAGCTAAAGCAAAAGACGTCTCAAAGTATAATGTAAATAATGTAAGTTTGGATACATCAAAATCAGTGTCATTTCTGAGAATAAGGATCGATCAGAGGCTGGATTGGAGGGCGCGCATTGAAGGACTTACTGGTAAACTTTCCAAGTAATTAATGTATGCTGTTAAAATACTGGTGGCGCGGGCGGAAGTAGGTGTTGGAGCGGCAATGAGTATAAAGCATGCAAATTATTGCAAATGTCATGTCAAGGATCAGGTATGGAATTATTTTCTGGGTAAACACAGCTGATGCTGTAGAGTGCAGATTCTGCAGAAAAGATGTCTGAGAACAGTTTTTCAAATGCACCCGAGGGATAGTTGTAGATCCGTTTTTAAAGAAAGGAAACTATTGCCTGTGGTTAACCTGTATATTTTTGAGGCTATAAAATTCATAATACGAAATAAAAATTTATTTAGTGACACATCTATAACACAAGAACAAAAAATTATTTTTTAATGGACAATACCAACTATACATTATTCAAAGAAATGTCCAATATAGTATTGGCAAGTTCTGGAATCACATTCACCAACATACCCTTCAAAAATGAAGACCATTAAGTGGTGTTCTACTGCAAACTGGGAGGATGCCAATGAATGAAACCAGTAGCAACCAAGCACTATTAAAAACCTTCCCTTTCAGTCTTTGAGTAAGGACATTTTTAACTGAAAATGAATGTTGCGGTGTTTTTTTTATTATTTTTTTATTTTATTCAAATTCATTTTAGGTCGTATTATTTATATGCCATATTAACTCGTTTATATGAGGAAGCGAAGGCTAGGAGAAATTCTCCCGGTCATCAACTTGTACTGAACTCTAGGTTGACCTGGAATAAACAAGTATCCAGGCGCATTAAGAAGGCCTTTGCTAAAAACTGACTTTCAAGAGACACTAATAAAATTCAATAAAAGAAAAGCTAGGTGAATTAAAAAACCGAGTGAAAAATTATAATAGACCTACATATCAAAAGAAAGAGAAATAAAAATCGTGTCTTACTCCAGGGAAATAAGGTAAAAAAGAGGCCATCTGCGGAATTAGGCCGAACAAGCTGAATTTTTGCAGAGACCTTCGTTTTGATGTTCCAATGAAGCACAAAAAAATCTCATATGCCTACCCGTGTGCGTCTTGAAATATCGAAGGTCAAAGGTCATGAAAATCGGTTTTTCGCGAAAATCTCGCTTCCAGTGCATCTGACGTCGTAAGAATCCATAACAAAACTTACGTAAAATAGTATTCTCTAGAAAATTGTTCATATACATTATTTTCGTACGACCAACCGTTTTCGAGACATAGCATGATAAAGCGGGAGCGCGCATTCGTAATAAGTAGTACTGTATTATACGATCATCTGCAAAAATATTTTGAGTATGAATTAAGTCCATATCCAACATCACTATTTGACAATGAGGGCATGCGAAAAACTGCAAAATCAAAATTGTATAATATGATGGAGCCTGTCAATGAAGATAATGTAACCTACGTCATCGATGGTGGATTTTTGCTACATCGTGTCGTATGGAACAAAAACGATACTTTCTCCGACACTCTGGATAGATATGTTACATATTTGCAAAGGCATCTTGTTTCTAATATAATTGTTATATTTGACGGATACTCAGACAACTCTAGAAATATAAAAGCAACGGAGCAATTAAGACGAAGCACTGCACTGTCTACATCTTACTCGACATCTTATGAAGTTCGCTTTGATGCAACAATGATTGTGCCAGTCACCCAAGAAAAGTTCTTATCAAACCGATTCAACAAAAAGAATTTTATTGAAATGCTTATTGAACAACTACAAGCTGCCAACATCGCTACAAAACAAGCCAAGGATGATGCAGATGTTCTAATCATCGAAACAGCCATGGAAGTATCGGAAGAAAGAACCGCCGTCATCATTAGAGAAGACATTGATTTGCTTGTTCTCTTAATAGGACGAACTCAGTCACATCACCGACAAATTTTCTTAAAGAAAATTGGCAAAGGGACTATATCAACACGAATTTATTTGTCTAAAAGTTTCGACAAATATCGTCTTTGCAAAGAACATATTTTGTTCTTGCCTGCCCTCACTGGATGCGACACTACATTGGCACTATTCAACAAAAGAAAACTTCAGGTTATGACAATGTTTGAGAAACATCCCGATTTGACTCAATCGGCTCAAATATTTCAAGCAGAAAACTGCCCGCCAGATACAGTATTTCAGAACGGAAAGCGTTTTCTGTTAGCTATGTATGGTGCTCCAAAAGATGAAGTGAACCTTGACAAATTTAGATACACCCAATTCATTAAGGCTACACGACTTAATAAACCTGTTTAATTGTCATCCCTTCCACCTACCAGTGAAGCAGTTCGACAGCATATATTTATTGGGTCTACTACCAAGTACAGATTTGACCAGGGAAAAATCTACAACCCGAAGAATGGGGTTGGGATTTAAAAAACGACATATTACAGCCGAAAACAACACTACTGCCACCTGCTCCAGACGAACTATTAAATACAGTATTCCGCAATTGTAAAAAGGGTGCGCAGTGCGGGTGTAGAAAAGTCGGGCTGCCATGCTCCAAAGTTTGTGGTCAGTGTCACGGACAGGCATGCCTAAACCCGCCAACAGAGTTGCAAAACATCGAAGACTTCAGTGACCTTGAGCCTGAAGAGGTTTTGCCAACAGACATAGAGCCAACAGATATAGAGGAAGCATCTAACGAAGATAATGTGTTGATGGAGGTGCTAGTGGAACCCGACGAAGACGAGGATGGAAGTAAGGAAACATAAGGCGCGTAGCGCCAGGTGCAAAAAATTATAGATTAATGTTAAAAAACTTTTCCTAAGATCGAAAACATGGATTAGACCTACTGGAGATACCATGTCAAAAAAAAACGCGCCTTGCATTCTACTTCAAAAGTGGTGTGGAAAAGAATGTATTTTTTGTTATTAATTATTTATTATATATTTTTTTTATAAATAAACAAATTTTTAACGGCTTTAATAATGGGAATTTAATTTTCCAGTCTAACAGATTAATGAAATTGCTTTTATATTTATAGGTCTGCAGTATAATACAGTATTACCTATTATGAATGTGCGCTCCCGCTTTATCATGCTATATCTCGAAAACGGTTCTTCGTACGAAAAAAATGTATATGAACAATTTTGTAGAGAATACTATTTTACGTAAGTTTTGTTATGGATTCTTACGACGTCAGATGCACTGGAAGCGAGATTTTCGCAAAAAAACGATTTTCATGACCTTTGATATCTCAAGACGCACAAGGGTAGGCATATGAGATTTTTTGTGCTTCATTAGAGCATCAAAACGAAGGTCTCTGCAAAAATTCAGCTTGTTCGGCCTTATTCCGCAAAGGAAGTTTTATTTCTCTGGAGTATCTGTTGGATGGATATTTGACGTCAGATTGTTGGGCTGGACCGCTCGATATTCAATAAAATATAGCTACAGTACTACAATGTTGCATTTTGCTACACGCCTAGGGGGCAGTAACCATAAATTCAGTTTTATAGAATTTAGAGTGCTCCAATAAACTGTCGATGGTCTGAAGTAGCTATATCGCGTATCGTGATTGACCATTCAAAGTAGGTTTAATAATACCTTCATTTATTGCGTCAGGTCAGAACCCAATTTCAATAAATATGATGTAAGGCGAATTTCGTGATGAACCTTATCGATGGGCGAGGTAAGTAAATGTTTGTTATTTCTCAAGGATACAACTTTTCATAATAATTTGTAGGTACACGTAAATCTAGCGTAAATATTTAAGTTCTGTGATTTTATTTTGCCCAATAGCTGAATGGTTACATATTGTAGAAAATGCAACTGCTTTTATTATGTCTCAAGTTTTACTTAAAATGCAAATAATTAATACTGTAATAACATATGTGTATAATGAAGCGCACTAGTTCACAAGGTAGGTTATTTAATTGTTTTTGTGTTTGTAATAGTTACTACTTCGTCCAAATGGTTAGTCCGAAATAAAAAAAAATCCTGACGTAATGTCCAATTCGCTTGTATGAAAAGTTTTTGCTCAAGCGCCAAAATAACAAATCTGAAAGATTTTTTCTAACGGCGAATCCTAATTGGATGAAGAATGGTCACTGGTACAAAAATAACCCAATTGGGAAAAATTAAATCGCCAAGTGAACGAAAACTGAAGCGAAAAATGCTGGTCTTGAGATAATATGTAACAGGATATATAGGATAGCTAAAAGTGGAGTTGGGGAACAGGAACTAACACAAATCACTGGTCATAGCAGTGCAAAATCTATTAAGTCGTATATTTAAATAGACCAAGGTCATCATCAAAATATCATTGAGAGGATGAGAGATAAGAATTCGTCTTCTGAAGCTATCCAGCCTCAGGGAAATATGTCGTCTAGTTCATCAATGTCTTTGACAGAAAATCTGGCAACCTCACACCAAAATCATGTTGTTTATGATCAGAATTGTACATTTAATACTACTACGTTTCAGTCTTTGAGTTGTTTGAATTTTAATTTTTGTTTGATTAAAAAACTTGTTTTTCTGGAGGCAAGACGTGGTATTTGATGCCTAAAAAGTTCCGATTATCTTTAAAAATTATTCAGGAAATATTCTACCGAATACCAATCCTGCATTCAAAATAACCAGATAATTTTGCATTCATGCGTGTTGTCCCATAAAACTGCATTCGGTTATTTTCATTTTGGCTTGAAATTTGAAAGAATCCTCCTCCTTCGGAATCGGGCTCTTTCATTTCAAGCAAAAAATTAAAATAAATTCATGCAGTTTCGTTACAACACGCATTCATGTAAGATTATCGGTAATTTTGATGCTCTTGTGGTATTACATACGATAATTTGGAAGAACGCTAGGATCCGTCGATTTTTGATTCGAGGGGGAAATATGTTTCACCTTTTTTTTTTATCTACGTGGCTTCAACTCCCTGGAGGAAGGACAATCCCTGAAATTCGAATAGGGAAGAAGGGTCGTGCGGTGCGATAGAGACTCCCCTCTGAAGATCTCAACGAGTACATTCTGACCCTAAGATTGTTGGTGAATATTCCATCCACAACGAAATAAGAGTTTGAATAGTCAACAAGTCAACTGGAAAAAGTGTTTACTTAAACATCAACACTAATATTATCAGATTGGCATTTAAGGAATATTTCTTCAATTTTTTTTGTTTTTCTTAAAAAATGTGTAAATATGTCTGTCTGATTTAATCATTTCAACGTGAATTTTTAAGAACGTCATATTTGTATCAAATAGATTGTTAATTTTTAGTGCAATCAAAATGGTAGAAATTGTTAAAACTTTTTACAGAAATACCGATAATGCACGAGTAACCGTGACTATGTTCAGCAGTTCAGCCAACGACATCTTGAAAAAAAAGATGCAGAAGTTTATGTATTTCGACTGGTTACCAGCATTTCCCAAAATTAAATGTATGGGCGGGTACTTACCAGAGATTACTTAATTAGACCCTTTTTATGCGGATATCTTGATGGCCAAATGTATCTGGGATTGTTGGAGAATGTTTGTTCATCCAGCCCTCGTAAAAATAATATATATTGAAGAAGACCGTGAAACGATAATTTTTTGGCAAGACGGTGTACCTCCTTATTTCGCCCAACCGATGCATGCGTCAGTTTTTAGATGAAAACGCCTCAAAATTGGATGGAGGGGCCACCAAGGTCACCTGATTTGACCCCAATAGACTTTTTTCTATAGGATTACCTAAAGTCTTAAATTTACGCTACCCGGCCTGAATCATTGGGTGACCGCATAATTCACGAATGCCAACATCCGAATTATTACGTGACGTAAGACAACGCTTTGAACCAAATTTATTGTATTGCATGGTGATAAATGACGATCATTTCCAGCATTTAATAAACTAATCAAAAATGTAAATGACAAGGTTTTTCCAATTTTAAGAGCGAATCTCACTCCCACCAAAACAATTCACTGAAAACTCACTTTTACACGTCTTCAGGCCCACATTTTGAAGTCTGTAGCTCTTGTGCTTTATGAATTATTAACTAAAAGTTTTTTCCCACATATTGTAGCAACCTGTCATATCAAGGAAGGTATAGTAGCGACTTCAATCTTGGAGGTTATACCCAAGGTAAAAATACCTATAAAATGAGGTATCACTCGACACCCCTTTCCATTATAAATTTTAGGCGTTAACTGCCATCCCAATAAAAAATTACCCCTCTAATGTCAATACTCAATAATATGAGCGTTTTTCTAATTTTAAATATTGAAAATCGAGGTTTTGATTTATAGCACGTAACCGTGGTCCGAGAGTCCGAGAGTACAGGGTGTTCCAACGAAGACTGAACATGGGCTTATATTTGAACCAAAAACAAAAGACTTGCGACAGGGATGAACCGCTTTTTGAATGGAACACCCTGTATATTACATTTTTGGGCTCTCTAGAGAAATCTAAATACATTTCGTGTATAATATCCCATACGTATCTTTAACTGTTTGCGAAATATTGACAGTTGAAAGTAGGACATTTTGACACTTTGATAGCCTCTAAAATCTAAACTGCACGAGGTAAAAAAAACAGTTTGCACATTCGCGAGGGAGAATCCACCTTGGAATTTTGGTGTACAAGCTAATACAATTTTTAGAATTTTTTGAGTATTTTTAGCATTTTATAGAATTTAATTAGAATTAATAATAATAATAATAATAATAATAATAAGCCTTTATTTCCAACAGGTTAAATACCCAATTACAGGAAATTCAAAGTATATATAAGAAGAAGTTATATAAAGAAAAAGAAGTTATAGTATATCTTAAGTAAATTACAAAATTACAAAACCACAATAGAAGACTTCAAACAAAATATACAATAGAAAACAATGAAGAAAGATCAATTTAGCGATGTTCAACATTTAATCTCCGGCATCGACCGTGCGCATGTGATTTAAAATAAAAGTTAAATTATCGTTGTGAATGTCACACGTGTCACCAATGGAATTAAAGTTCTTACACATAAAGTAAATTGGACTATGATATAGTATGTTGGATCGGGCGGTGTCCAAGTTGAAGGCAAGTCGCTGTCTGGATTCAGGGCGTGGTACACGAAAGGAAATTCTTTGTAAAAGAGAAGGACAATCGATAATGTTGTTCAGTAACTTAAATATAAATTTTACGGATTGCATCTCTCTCCTTTTCGCAAGAGGCAGTTCGCCATACCTCGTGAGCAGTGTATAATGGTCGAAGCCCCTTGCAGGGTAGACACCATCATCCTTTAGCGCCTGGCACTTAAGGAATCGCCGCTGAACTGATTCCAGTAGTTGAGTGTGGCAGTCGTAGATCGGGAACCAGACAAGAGAACCATAGTCCAGCCTGGACCTGACAAAGGCGTAATAAAGAATTTTGGTAGTTGCGGTCCTTATAAACAGTTTGCAGTCTCGAAGCACAAAACCCAGCATCCGTGATGCTTTTGAGACAGCGTCATCAATGTGAGGAATAAAGGAAAATTTTTCATCAAAGGTGACTCCGAGATCTTTAAAGCTGCTAGTCCTGGCAAGAGTTGTCCCATTAGCTAAGTAATTGACGATATGTGGATTATTAATGCAAAAGTAGCTGGTAACATTACACTTAGCGACATTTAGATTAAGTCTGTTCAGACTGCACCAATGGCTTACAATATCGATATTCGACTGCAACAGAGCGCAATCGGCAGAGGAATTTATACAGGAAAATAGCTTTAGGTCATCTGCATATGCTAACCTTTGGCAGGTGAGCATAGTGATAAGGTCGTTAATGTAAATGTTAAATAGAAGGGGACCCAGATTAGAACCTTGAGGAACTCCCGAGGTGGAGGTAAAGCAAGCAGATTTAAAGCCCTCAACCGACACATACTGGGAACGGTCGGTCAGGTAGGAGCCGAAAAGCTTTACTAAGCGACCGGAGAAACCAAACTGACGCTCAAGTTTATTTAATAAGATGAAATGATCAATCTGATCAAATGCCTTCTGAAAGTCTGTATAAACCACGTCAACCTGACGTCTATCATTAAGGAGTTCGCACACAAATTGAGAAAACGATGCCAGGTTTGTAGTGCATGATCTACCGGCAACAAAGCCGTGCTGCTCATCGGAAAGCATTGGTTTAACCTTTGGAAAAATCAATTTGTAAACCGCCAGTTCAAATAACTTTGAGAAGTTACATAGGATAGATATAGGGCGGTAATTTTCTATCACGCCAGCGTCGCCCTTCTTAAAGATGGGACATACTTTTACTTGCTTCCAGATATCGGGAAAAACGCCGGTGTTTAGGATAAGAATAAAAATATGAAGCAGAGGGTCCAATAAGGCAACAGAGCAATCTTTAACTATAGAAAGCTAGGAATCAGATCAGGGCCGGAGGTAATTTTATTCTTAAGACACTTGCTTGCTGCCAAGATATCGCTGGCCGTGAACGCTGCTACATCAATATAAGTTGAGGAAGCTTCAGACACAAAAGGATGCTCACTATGGGCTGAGTTTGTATAAACGCTTTTGAAATATTCACCAAAAGCTGAGACAATGCTGTAAGGGGTAAGATCTGTTGGAGAATTTCATTGAGCGAGGAATTTGGGAATGGTTTTGTTTGCTTTGAATAAAGGACCAAAAATTACTAGGATCAGTAGGATCTGACGTTATTTTGTTTTCCAGACCCAGGACGTAGCTTCTGTAGGCTCTTGCAGTCTGCGCTTTAATGTCTTTGCGCAAGGACCTGAAACGCTCTAAATAGTTATTAGACTTGAGGGTTTTAAAGTCACGTAGTGCTTTTTCCTTTTTATAGATATTACGTATAATGTCAGCTGAGAACCATGAAGGAAAGCGTCTTTTACGTTTTACTTTTAGAGGTACTGCCTCGCGAAATATATTGTTTAATATGTCGTAAAACACATTGCATGCAGAGTTGACGTCCTGCTGAACTATAATAGGTGACCAATCAGCGTTAAGTAATAGATGATACAAGAGCGGAAAGTTTGCCTTCCTGTAGTTGTATTCCCTTGTGTCGTCCTTGTTAACTGGTAAGTTATTGTGAGAGGATAGGCTTGCGTGAAATTTAAAGGACAATGAAGGATGATGGTTATCTTCCGGAACAAGAGGTGCACCGCTGTTCAATACAGCGACATCAAAGTTTGCAAAGATCAGATCCAAACAGCGAGAGTTGCCATTAACGACATTGTTGAACTGCTTACAGTTAAGAAACTCAAAAAAGTTAGTTAAAAGTTTATGTTTGCCATTGGGACACGCGGGGTTTTCATTGAAAGTTGGTACGTTAAAATCACCTAAAATAATTACATGTTTACTGTAAATTGCATCAACTGTTGAAAGAACCTCGAAAAAGTATTCCAATTGCGCAGAATCGATGGTGGGAGGAATATACAGTACAAAAGTATACAGGAAGAAATGGTTAAATTGAATTTTACACCCCACCAAGTCAATCTCCGGCACCTCATTGTGGACCACTGAAAGGTTGATAGCCTCTGAGTGAAAATGGTTAAGCACTCCCAACAAAACTCCACCGCCCCTAGATGCAGCTACGAGATCAGTTCTTCTGTCCGAGCGGTACATTACATATGAACTAGGAAGGATTTCGCTATCAAATATATCATTTTGAAGCCAAGATTCAGTGACGAATATAATATCATAGCCGGAAGTGGACGCAGCACTGAAAAAGCTATGTGTCTTGGTACGTAGGCCGCGGACATTCTGGTAGTAACATGTAATTACGCTATCTAAGGAGAGTGAGGAGGCTGCGCCCGCGTCTGGTTTTTTGTTGCTATTGAGGGACTACCATTAATGTATTTAATGAAAAGATTATCCTCACCATTGTCCCTGCGTGTCCTTAACTCTTCCTTGACTTCATTAAGTTGGTTCAACTGAGTCGGAGTTAGGTCAGACTCGATGTATACATTCCTTCCTGAGAACTTGCTCCTGTTCTTCAGCAGAAACTCCACATCCCGACAGTCATCCAAAATGATCCGGACTGGCCTGCAGCCATTACGGTTGGGCTTTCCAACTCTAGATGCCTTTCTCACAGGGATGTTACGATTCAACACTTCATTTAGCAAGGTAGAGATCTCTGCTAAATTTGACGGGTCCTCGGACGGTTCAGGCTTTAGGTTAAAAATCATAACATTCGAATTACGCTTTTACCTTTCAAATACCTCCTGGATAACAGTGCTACTAGTAACCGGCTGAGAAGGTGGTTGTGGATAATGTGACCGTGGCATAGTGGACAATAGCTTAGAAGATGAGGTAACCTCGTCACTGAGTGCGTCCAACCTTGCCCTAACCCTTTCAAGCTCGTCAACAACAGAGGGCAAACCAGATATTTCCGCTTTCAGAGCTCCGACGTCTCTTTCCAGGGCTCCCACACGGTTGATTAATCCCAATAACTGTTTGACATTGGAAAGGCAATCCTTACAGTAAAAAGGCAACGACCTTTTACTCAACAGAACAGCCCTTATTTCAGTAGCGCTAATATCACAGCAACCCTGACACACCACGTTCTTACAGTGATCGCAAGGGTAGCCAAAAACCTCTCCATTTCTTTTTGGTTCCCTGTTTGTAACAACAGTCTTGCACTTATAACAAGAGCCCGTCATTATTCAACAGCAAAAGCCGTATTATTGGCGTTAAGATACCAAATTAATAGTCGCCAAATCAGCAAAACAAATGACGGGCCCAGGTGAAACGTACTATATATAGACGACTCAATAAAACGTTTTATCTGATAAACAAAAATATTTATCTGCCTATTTCAGGTGTTTGGGGCGATGCTATTGTTCTTGAGGAATGTGTGCAAAAATAATTTATTAGCATTTCTTAGAATTATCAGGTTTTATAGAATTTAATTAGATTTTTTTAGAAGACAGACAAATAGCATTCAATAATATAAATTAACCCGACAATGATTTTTACTAAATGGAATTTACCTTATTCAGACACCTTTGAGTTAAAACTGAAATTAAACCTAAAAGGTTCAAGAAATTCCCTAACAAAATTAACTTAGATTCATGCGGTCTCTCATAAAAAAAATAAACAATGCATGTGCATAACAATATGCGAGACAATATGATATGAAATGTACACTCACAGTACTTACTTCTAATCTCAGAAGTTCTTCCGCCGACAATGTACCGCGGTCCATTTTCTGTTTCTCTTTCCGGTCCTTTTTGTCCCTCTTCCGTTTTTCTTTATCATCTCTGTCCGATGTTACGCCTTTTATGAAGCTCTTGAACATCGCGTCGGTGTATCTGAAACAAGATAGAATTACAAATAAAACGCGTTTGACTTCCAGCTCACGCAAAACGCATTAATAATGACAATCGTAATCGTAAACATAGCTTTTGCTTTACTGGGACATGCAGCTTTTGATACCCCTTTCCTGATACGTTCCTTAGGAAAACCTTACTAGCACTTACTAATATTTGTTTACATTATTTTCACCAAGGTTTTCATTAATTATATTGTTTGCGTTGTTATTATTATATTTGTTTTTCTTTGGGCATGTAAAAAATGCATTGCGTATAGTTTTGAATGAGGCCTTAATTAAGAAGGATAGCCAAGATTGATGGCTATTTGCTTGATTAAGTTTAATTATTTTTGAAACTTAATATTCTTAGGCAGAGTGTTGTTAATCTGTATAACATGCTTAATTCTTTATCTATGGTCTGCCCTCGGGTCTGCCTGTCTGTACAACAAATCTAGTTTTTTTTACGCTTGTTTTACTTTTAGAAATTTCTTAAATGCAAAAAGAGATGTTTACCCTATTTCCCATATGGAAAATTAAAATATTATTGTAAATATTAGGGGTATGTGAATTTCTCTTAAAATCCCCATTATTTGATAGTTAATCTTGATTTTAAAAAAATTATGTGCCTCACCCTTATAAGCACACAACTGAAGTGAAACTTCTGAAAGATATATTAGGAATTGAGTTTTTATTTTGTTTTTATTATTTTTTTTTCTTATTTCGTTTTATAAAACTTTTAACGACTTTCATAGATTTTTCGAACAATTTTTTACGTTTTTTTCCAATTTTTTCCCATTTTTTCGAAAATTTTTTGGTATACGGGGGGGGGAGGGGGGGGGCATAATTCCCACCCCACTGGACGACCCTGTGAAACTCAGCACTTTTTTAAAAATTTTCTTTTGCTTTTATTCAACTTTTTCATTCATAAAGCATCATCCTCGACCGACAGTTTTGGTCCAGGATCCTCATTTTACCCCGGGTACATGTCCTGAAAATTTCAGCCCTCCAGCTACACTGGAACATGCTTAATTAAAGTGGTTTCCGTTTCATTTCGTTTTAAATTTTTTTCTGACTTACTACCCACGCTAAAGAAGTTTTACTTCAAAAATATACCTAACTATAAAGGTAAGGCACAGGAAGATTAAACTAGAGAATAGTAGAGAAGGGTGGTTACTTCCCATAAGAGCCTATGTTCGCTTACTATTGCCCGGTGCCCCTCACCCACATCGTCGTCGCTGTGACGTTGCTGCGCGACGAACGGCCCTCGTTTCGTTATTGCTGTCATTGCATCTTCTATGTTTTCGTTATGTTTTTAGCTTTTTTCGGATGTTTTAAACCATTGTGTTTTGGAGCTTGATACATATTACATTTTTCATTTGATCCCAAAGAAAATCCCGTAAATTGAGGAACGTCACACAGAGCAGCTGCCAGTGAAATCCGGTTGATGTAACCATCCTTCTCTAGTTTATTATTCTTGGGTAAGGAATAATATATTTAGGCATATGTATTACTATGTTAGGTTAAGTGGTGCAGTCCTATTTCTATGACATAGTACTTGTAACTTAAAACAACGCCTAAATCCCGACCGAAACAGAACGCTATGCTATAATATCTACTTTCCCTAAACCCGAGACCGATCTCGAGACTATGTCGCATACCTATAAATTATGTCTTAAAACGAGTAGAATTATTTAGCAAGAATAATTATCCCAATTAGCCTAACCATTAAAAAATCCTATATCCTTTACTTAACCGCAAACTACCGTGCTTTGAAAAATCTGTTGGGAAGTGGTCCAATTCCGCGTAAAATAAATACTTGCGTAGATTTCTAGAAATTTTACGTAATATTAAAATAAACAAAAAGCTTTGATATGCTCCATTAGTATTAGTAAGTCCATTACCCTCAATTTTCAGCCTGTGATGTTCTATAGGTAGTTTGCAGAATTTCGGATGTTTTACATTATGACGAATTTATTCGCTTTAGAATTTGTTTCCTGGGTTTATAAATATATTGGTCTGAATTTACGGGGGAGTTTAAAACTCGACTATAATCCACAAAAATGAGTACAAGTGTTTCTTCATTGAATTCTCTGCCACAATACCTACAATAGTAATTGAAAAAATATGTTATTTCATCATTCTCATCTCCTATCTTCCCAAAGAGGCCATCACTTAAATCCGATTCGTACCGCATTAGCTGAGGCATTAGCCTATTACCTCCTACCTACAGAAATGCCTACCAGCTAATATGAAAATTGTAGTGACGTCACAACATCTAGTCAAATGCTATTGCCACACGAATATCATTGAATGGGAGCCCAGTAAAAGTATTGATTATTTTATCGCTCGCACTTCCGTATTTAACGTTGATTGTCACGCTGGACGACTGGAATTCCGAGTCCCAACTCGCCGTCTTCGATGTATTGTGTTATATCAAACGATTAGTTTGAGAATTTGACGATAATGGCTGCCTCAATTAGTATTATTTTCTTGCATTTCGCAATCGAAACTATTCATGTGCTCTTAAGTGCGTGATATTTGTACCTAATATTCCGTTGTATACTTAGGTATACAATTTATATTGTTAGGCGTATTTTTAAATACGTAAAAACATATATTTCGAACTTTAAGACCTGTTGCTTTTGTGCAATCTTTTCTTTATGAGTTGTTGTTAAACTATCTAAAGGAAAATTGAAAAATCACCTAAAAACTGATATTTCAAAAAAAATTCTTAGCAGCTTTTCAAATAGACTTCTTCATAATTATTGTTCTAAACATAATCATAATCTTTTGAGTAAAAAAAGAAACTGGATACTTTTAATAAATAAGTAAATATTAGACCCCAATAGTATACCCAATCTAACCCAAAAAATAAAATCTGAAACCTGTAGGAAGCTTTTTCATGTTTTATCATAAATAAACTGCCTTAAAATGAAAAATATCCAGATTTAAGGTTTTTTTTTTCTATTAAAAAAATGACAGGTTCTGACAACTCTTTATTTCTTGAACACACAATTTTCATACAAGTCGAAAATGTCAATTGACATATCATAAAATATCATGACATGTGTCAAAATGGTTGACATTTTGCGATTTACCTTGGTCGACTTGACAGTTCACACCGGCTCACCTGTCATATGTACAAGATTAACCGAATGGTAAAAAATGATGCTTAGGAAGTCCCTAATAGCATATACCTAAATTTCATCCAAATATCACGGGTACCCAATTTCTATTTAAGTATCGTGGTCCTTTGAATGGAGAAAACACACTACCAGATTTGACATTATTACGGCACCGTTATACCTATAGTGACATTTTACCACCTACCTATTTTGAAAAACGGGATATTCAAAGGTTTTTGCTTTCAAATTTAATTTTCCTTTAAAAAAATCGAATGAGGTTGAGTTCATGACTCGCAGCCTTGCTCTGAGGAAGCCCTTAAATATTATTTATGTATGCAGTAATTAGTAAAAAACATTATCAGTCATAATCGAGGTCATAATAGTCGCGTTTGAAGTAATATTAGCCCAATTACGTTTCAAACAACATATTTTATAACAAAACTTAAATTTACAGAAAAAAAAAACAAGTTTTACTCGAAGTTTTATTATATTTTTTCGAGATTTTTGCATCTAGAATGTCTACTTAACCGTGAAATTGTAAAAGAAATTGCACATTTAAATGTACGCCTGTAACTAACTTTTGCCTAGATATGATGACGTAACGCGTAAGCCGTCAGGCCTTTCTGAGGAGGTATTGATTAGCCTATTCTTCAAATTACTTCAGCGAATATTTAAGTTATGAAGATACTCCCAATTTTCGAAAAAGTATTTTATAATAGCATTAATTATTCGTAACGGTCGTAGTTTACTGCTCGGTTTATTACACAGTTGCACACTCGGTTACACACATCGGAAATTGCCGAACTCATCAGCCTTCATCGAACGCGCGTAATTGCACAAGACTGGTGCAATACCAGTCGTCTCCTCGGCCATCTGATAAGCTCATCACTCCGATAAAAACGAATCTCAAAATGAATATTGTTCTGGGAATTGTGTAACAAAAACTCACTTAGATTAACTATAATTAAGTGGAAAGCAAAAAAATTTAAGTCATTCACTGGATGGACTTATTTTCCGCAATAAATTTGGAAATCATATTCCATTATCATCCCTATCTCCTACCTTGCTTCCATGGATGGATAATTCAAAGAGCATGACGTCAAACTGGAGTCTTTTCGAGTAATCGATAAGTCTCTTCGTGGCAAAAAGATCAAAGATACACATAAGTGTGGCAGTTTGTCTATGCAAATAATAATAGGTATCCTAGCTTATGTATAAATACCCAGAAATACCCACTCACCAGTATGCTTTACAAAAACCAAAGATTCTGAATTATTATTTTTTAATTGTGTTCCTATTGAATTATTAGTTTTGAAAGCAACATTCATATTATATTCATATATATAGGAACTTGCGAGGGAACTTCTTAATTTCATTACTGCTGGTCCTTGTTATGGAATAATTTTATAGTTAGATTTTCTTAATTTGTTAACCATACACAAGACCATATACCTATATTTTAAAGAAAAAAAAAAGGTGTGTACTTAAAACGACACGACAGAAGTGAAAACTTCAGCAGAGTGATATTAAAAAGAGAGAGGCAAACTGCGCGTTGTTAATCTGGATGGGCCCACTCACGCTCCGGAAAGCCTCAAAGGAAAAACTGCACAGGCCTGGCCTTAAGAATTTTACTTATGGCCTGAATACACCCGGCTCCACACACGTTGAGGAAATCCTTCAGTTCAGTTCAGTTTGTATAGTAACAAACTCTGTAGCAAATATGTCGTAATCAGACGATTGTCTTGCTATAGCCTCTGTCTTTTACTAGCAATAGATCGTGGCACAAGTGGTGTAAAAACGCGTATTAATAGAAAAATATGGTGTAAAGAATGGCTGAAAAAAGGTCTGATTTTTCCCCTATAAATCTGCTTTCAGAATTGAAGGTACTGCCAAAAGATTGGCACAACTATCTGAGGATGTATGAAAACACTTATTTAAATCTCCTAGCTATGGTAACACCACCGAGAACACCACTCATTCAAAAAAGGGATGCCAATATGCGATTAGCTATTTCGGTTCAATCGCTTTCAGTCTTTGAATTAAACCTAGATACCCCGCCTCCTTTTTTTATTCTATCATGATATCATGATAATCCTTACTTTTAACCTGCCAAAGACACGTTTCGGGCTCATAAATAGCAATAAATTCCTCTAGAAATTCGCAAGCACATGTTGACACAATACTACAACCCAGGAAACACCACCTAATTATTTCAATCCGTTAAATATTAAAATATTGTCAAATGTCAAAGCACTGCCGGCATCAACAACGGTCACAAATCATCACACCCGCTCCAGTCAGCCTGTGCAGTTCCGGTCTGCGCGGGATCGTTTTTCAATTCTACTTCAGGCGACCTGTACAGCCCGAAAAAGCTTGCGGCGTTCTACACACACGCTCCGGTAATCCCGAGGTTAATCCTCAAGGCCGGACCCGTGCAGTTTTTCCTCTGTCCTCTCAGGATTTTCGGAATGTGTGTGGGTACCTTTACAGGAACAGTTGACAACGAATTATTTTTTGGAATATGATGTCAACAAGTTGATGCTCTAAAGGTGATGAACAGGATGAGTTAAGGTAATCAATTTGACCATTTGTAACGCGCTAGCTTTGTAATGTATTCGAAGTTGTAATGACCTCTAACGCCCGGTGAATGAAGCGCTGAAAGTGGATCGTGGTTGCTTACTACAATTCGATATCGGTAATGGCATTTATTTATTCACACAGATTTCGCTTAACGCGATTATTTATGGTTTCTATTATTGACACGTACTGATTTCAGAATGGAGCGATATTGTCGTGAATCTGCTGACAGAGGGGTGGGGTGAGATTTATTTTAACGCGTTTCTTCTAGTCAAACGACTATGCCTTGTCCTGGTTCGAATAAAATTCATGGTGAAAACCAATGTACCAAAAGTCCGGTTTCATCGTAATCGCTGTGGATAAATTATTGAATATGTCAGATCATGACCACGTAACGCGTGGCTATACTTTCATTGGCCAGGCGTAGTTTTTGTAGTGAGGATATTGAAGGAAGCTTCTGCTTCCGGGGAGTTTTCAAGGAAATCACTCTACGTTGACTTGCCGTTTGAAGCAGTGTGGTAGGCTGGAAGTTTTTTTTGTTTTACCTTATGGAATTGTTCCAACCGACCGATTTTTAGAGTCTCATGCTTTATTTTGCCTTATGTTGATTAGTTTTGTTTGTTAGTGCCTGGAACTCGCCCCGTAACTGGGATTTAATGCTGCTTTAGGTAGGTGAGTGAATTTGTTTTTTTGTCTCTCTGCTACGAATGCCGCCATTTGGGACTCCGTCAGTGGATTTTAATTGCGTCTTAATTATTTTTCTTGTCCATCCACAACATACCTGAGCGTGCCAACGATCTAGTCGCAACCCTTTACAGGTAATTTCCTTTTTTTATTCCCTGTTTTTCTCTTGACATTTTATTTTGATTGTTCCGAGTTTAAATGTCCTTTGGTCATGAGTTACATGCAGAACCTTGAATATTTTGATATTCTACAGGGTTCGACCGTCGGGGTACTTCGACCGACAGAGTATTTCGACCGGCAGGGATTCCATTACGAGCCTTTACAGCTCAGTCACTTGGCCACGCCAATCTGGTCTCTGGATTGTGACTTGCTCCAGATACCGTTAGAGTCCTTCTTCATCAGAGGAAGTGTATCGTTTTTTTCCCTTCCGGAAAACGTCCAAGAAGCCAGCATCTGAATGTGAGCTACCTTACCTTACCTTTATTATTAGTATTTTTCCCCTTTTTCCCTGTTCTCTCTATCTTTAAATATATACGCCTAACCGTAATTTTCTTCACTCTGGTTGATAAACCCGAGATTTAACCTAATTTATCTCCTTGACAAAGATACGTCAAACTGTAATTTTCTTTGCTCAAGATCTAAGCTTTAACTATTCTTTTTTTTCTAACTAAGATAATTTTCTTTGCTCTGATTAAGAGGTCGGAATCTGAAATTTAACTTATTTGATTCTCGTAAATTAAGATCACTCTCTTTGCTCGGACAAATAAATCAAAATCTAAGATTCAGTTTGCTTTATTCCTGTCAATCGATAATTTTACCATTTTCAACTAGCCGAGACAAGTTTACGAGCAAGTTTATTAGAATAAATCGGGTATAATTTCATGAAATTCGCGACGAGCTACGTGATATTTTTCTTGAGTATCGATTTATTTAGGTAGGCACCTTTATTAAGGAGCACTCGGTTTCATTCAGTAGATTTAGCGTTGTTATGTCTTGTTCCTGATCTAGTTTTCAAGCATCTAAGAAGAGTACCTTTATAGTCAGATAGAGTCTGGTTAATAATTGATTAACGAAGACAGCGCTCAATCTTCTGATTTAATTTTAATCAACTGCCAAAGCATCATTTATTATTGACGTACCTAGTTTTAGTATTAAACATATAATTAGTTTGTAGAGCGGCGTTGTGACGACAGACCACGGTTTGCGCGCCTTAATAAACAATCGAATGAGGGTCTTTTATTTATGTTATTTGAACTTAGTGATTTTCAAAAGTAAGAACGTAAATTTATATTTTTGATTAGTTCGTTTTGTTTCTAACGCCGGTTATATTGCATAATATTTTTCTTTGATCCTCCTTAGCCACCACAAGGTAATCACGTTCGAGTGAGCAAAGTAACTTAATTACTATTTGAGTTTTTTCCCTATTTGTCAAATAAGCATATCGGCTTTTATTTGAGCGCAATAACTTGATTAATAATTGTTTTTTTTTATTTTCCTTTATCCATCAAGTAACTGAGTAAAATTTCTGACTTTTAGAAGAGTAGTCAGTACTAGTCGTACTATTTAGCGTAAGCAGTATAGGGTACTGGACACAATTTAGTACATTTAACTGAAAAAAAAAATCACCACCCTATTGTTCTATTTTTTCGCTAGGGGAATTATTAAATAAAAAAAACAACTTTCTATTTACTGAATTTACCTGTGTTATTTAATTATTCGATTCCCTAACTACATAGCTGAGCTGCGGGAAGGAAGAGATAAGAAAATAAATACCGTAAGTACAGTTGATTTAGTTTATTTTCGCTCTATTTGGTTGAAATGCTATAACTACTACAGTTTATTATTGACTTTATCAATATTACTTAGTTTTTTTGCGTTTCACTTTTCAATTTTTAATATTTGCTTACTTACTTGCCGTTCATTATTAAATTAATTCTTGGTTATATATTTTATTTTTTATTTGTTCGTACTGATTAAATTCGGGCATTCAAATCAACTTAATTTCGAATTGAATTAAATAATTTTCTTTTGGTAGTTGCGAAGCTTAGGCTAAAACGAGTACCAGTCTACAAGCCCGTGGCGCCTTATAAATAAAAACCAACCCTTACTCTCCGGCATTAGAGATAGGGCCTATTTGCACGCTTTGAAGACGACTCGTTCTAGCTTACGCATCTATACTTGCAAATTCACTCAATTTCAATTTTATTATTTTTTTTATTTGATATTATTCACCCTCGGTCTCTTCTAAGCTGAGGTGAAGGTTTCGCGCCAATTAGAAGAAAGAAAACGCGTGGCACATTTTTATTTATTTATTAACGAGCGGTCGAGAGGAAAATGCCCAATCTCGAAAAAAATACTATATTGCCAATTAATATGAGTTCTCCGTCCCAACCTCGGTCTCAACTGTCACTAGTCAGACACGTTTGAAGCTATTGTTTCTATCATACTGCAGGAACTACTAAATAAGGCTTTCTTCTGTGGCCAGTGAAATGATTTCTTTTGATAGCCAAGCATAATATTTATAGAATAGAAGTCACCTTGATAAATCACATAACGGAAAACCAAACCGCAAAAATATAATCGGCAAACGCAGCCATAAAATGAAAATGTATTCGTGGAAAATAAAAAAAATAACTGTAAAACCTATTTGATATTTAAAGCTGCTGGATGGGGTGGTGATGAACGATCGTGCGCGCCAGAGGCCAAGGCTTGAACTTTAAGGACCAGGTCTTATATGTAATATCATTGTTGAAACATGGAAAGCCGCAAAAGTTGCATTATTAGTTGTAAATATACATAAAAAATTTCATGCTAGTTTTTTAAAGGTGACCTATTCAAGGGTTATTTGCTATTTAAGCCAACATACCTCCTAGTAGGCAAATAAAAACAACCGGATTCCAAAACTTCTTGTTTTAAAAATATTTTCTGAAAATGCTGTTTTGGCTTTAATGAAAAAGGAACAAGAAAAACAACACATATTAAGATATAGAGAACTTGCAAGTTACTAGGTATTAATAATTAGTTTTATATTTTCGATTTCTAGTTAAAGAAATTCACATATCTACCTATTTAAAATATGTTTAAATTCAAATTTGTCTTATCGTCGCCCTGCACTCGACATAACCACAGACAGACCATTTTCCTGATGATAAAATTATGAACATGACATTTTCCCTTTTCTACCATGTTTAGCTTCAAACGGCATTTTTCCAATTTTCGCATGTTAATACGGTTTCGGGCGACTTTACGGGCAGTGGATTTTTATGATAATTTTTTTTATTAGAAAGACCACATTTGAAATTGCACATTTAAAAAAACTGCGCAAAATGCATTACCTACTTATTTAAGCAAAGAAAAAATTAATTCCCATAAAAATCATCATTTTTAGCAACTCTAAACATCGAAGCTCGATGGTGCTTGTCAAATATAAGAATATACTAATGCAACGTTGCCGGATTATGCGCTAAAGGTGTATTATGTAATCCTGGTAAAAATATGATTATCCTTCGCATCTTCGCCGTCCCTCATTACACTTTGTAGTATACAACTTTTTCCCAATCGGTACAATTTTTAAAGAAGTTATCTAAAAACATGGTGATTCAGCCGACCCTGGCTAGCCGCTCGAGCTTATCGCCTTGATGCGTCATTACAATTTTGTACCGATCGGTGACAAGCAAGAATCCGTAAATCGGTTCTTTCTTTTGGTTTTAAGAAGAAAAATGCCTAGAAATCGTATTTCAAGTACAGTGTATGTGTCTCGGTATGTGTAGTGATATGTCTTGCTCGCAAAGGAGGCGAAAAAAGGGAGCAATATTCATCGGAAGAAGCGAATCAGGGGGTGAGTACACATAAGATTATATGCCAAAATTTCAAATGTACGTAAATACCTGGTGCTCTTATATATATAAAAACAGAAACTATCTCTCGTATAAAAGCATGATGTGTATAATACTAAGCTACCTTAGTATTATGAATAAATATGACACTTGTAACCCTTCATTTTTTACCTAATAAAATTAAAATGGAAAATACTCTCAAACTTCTAAAACTAACTATATTAGAATAAAATAGAGTGCGAACGGGTTACAGTCAAAAATTACTAACAAACTGTTATTTATATACGAGGGCATGACAAAACATTGTTACATTTGTCGTCTGTGCACAATTATACACAGAATCAAACAATATATTCGGAATTGAAATATATTATATCGAAATGAATATAAATAATAAGCAAAAGTTAACGATACGAGCTATTCGAATCGTTCTCTAGTAATCTCGTCTAATCGTAATCGTACATCCTACCAAAGCAATACTATTCAATCACAAAAAGTGGTTACATAACACAATCAAAAGGCTGACTAACGAAATATACCGGTTGGCCTGCACATTTATTAATGTTTTACATAGAATAAAACGTTTTTACCATATAAAGGAATATAAAAAATAGAAACTAATGGTTATAATGCCTTCGTATTATTATCACGTTTTCGATATTTGATCCCCTTATGGGCCACATGTGGGACTATAAACTACAATTCGATTTGATGCAAATATTGCAAAAAACAAAAAACTAAAAGTTATATTTAATCATGATCCACTTATCTACAGGATAATAAATAAAACTTAAAAATCAAATATTATCATAATAATTTCAAAGGATATTCATAGCCACAATACTAGAGAGTTTATAAGAAATCGTACTGTTATTATTACTAAAATGTAATTATCCCCAATACCAGTGTTAAAAACACTGTCTAGAGGATTAAGGACTATGTATACTGTAATTATTGTTATTACTGCATTAATAAATAATTTTCAAAAAAAAAAAAAAAAAATTAAGTAAGTCGAAGAGTGCCCTTTTCTTACGAAATTAACCATTAAAAACTAGCCACAAAGGCAAGCTGACTCATAATTTCGGAGCGACTAAAACCCAAGTTGGGTATTATTATAGCTTTGCATGCCCCACCGTTCGCTTTGCTCGCAACGGGGGATCAATCAACAAGAACTAACCAAGTGCTAACCAAAACTAACCCAAGGCTAACCCAAAGTAACCCAAAATTAAGGGAAAAAGGTAAATTAATAGAAAGTTTGCTAGGACGTAGACATGGATTCGTGTCGCATCGCCGCGCGCAGTATTTTGGATTACAACTCGGGATTTAGCCGCTCGTTATAAATTTATCGGAATGTTATCGTTCGACTTTGTCGAAGCGATGTATACCGGAACGCATTATTTTTAAACAATTCGTGTTGATATGAGCCGACCGGTGAGGGAAAAAATTGGAGTAAACATTGCTTGCAGGAGATGTTAATAAATAATATCAATACCGCATACAAATTCGCATTTGCAGATGCGAATAACTTTAACTAAAATTGGCCTTCACATTTTGCAGATGTGAAGGGCCCCCAACAGCCTCCACGTCAGTAGGTGTATTATGTTGGAGTGGATAGAGGCACACTATATCCCTACATTTGCCGATGTAAAGGATATATGTATTGACAAAAATAAAACTGTATAGTGCTATGTATTTGCAGATACAAACACAAATAACCACCAAAAACAAATAACCACCATACTATTGCAACCCTCTTACATAAAATCATTGCATTGGAGGTAGCGAATTATTACACTCTTGGTTCCTGTTCAAAACAGAAATTACAGTATTTGCAGATACTGTAAATATGCTAAAAAATCGTTGCATTTGCAGATGCAGACGAAAGCATAACCAGGGTTAAGCAGCAAGCAAAAAGGTGAATAGTTCGTTGTATTAGCAGATACAATCGATCGTACCCACTGTCTGCAATTGCAGTTGCAGGTAGTGAACATATTCATGAACCTATTTTTCTGTTCAAAAACAGAAATTGCAGCATTTGCAGATGCTGTAACTAGGCTAATAGATCGTTGCATTTGCAGATGCAATCGATATAATAAGTAGCAAAACCAAGGAAAATCTTTTGCATTTGCAGATGCATTAGATGATCCTCTCACGCTAGCGGAGGAAATAACTTATCCGAATCAAGACTTACCAACATCAGAAGCACCAGATGGTCCTGAACAAAGTAAAGACCACGCTTTGTTAATAGAAAAAAAAAAAAAAAAAAAAAA